>JAQZBX010003441.1:0-65298 GCA_029593785.1 Cabassous unicinctus
TTTGCATTATAAACTCAAGAACCTTCACTTCAATAAATAGTAATTATGAATGAAATGAATTAAATATTTAATGGTCTTCTTTAAACCATTATTACTAGGATAAGCACATTACCTGCAGTAAAATAGATTTATGCTGGGGAAGGTTTATAATTTTCAAAAGGGTGGTCATGGACACTATCACATCATAGTAAATCTTATGAGAATTATAATTTAGAATTTTCTCTGGCTCCAGGGTAGGTGAAAAATAGGCATTTAAAAATCTGTCATATATTATCAACATAAGCCTAAATGAAATATACTTTGGACCTTTGTGTTTTCAAACTTAAATTATTATAGATATTCTATGCATCAATTATCCAGCAGAGCAAATTTAGCATAGGCTTTCAATGAAACAATAGATGATTTTATCATTTGCTTTATTCAATTTCTTATGTAACATGAATAATCCTATGGTTTACCATTTTAATTATTTTTGGACCTAGCTGCATCATTAAACAAATTGTATTACTCACATCTCTCCTGTCTACATTACAGGGGATGAAAGAGAGAGAAAAAAATTGAAAAAATGGCATGCTGTACACACATGTGTGTATACATATATGTATACTACACAAATGTATGAAATATCTTAAGAAAACTTTATTCCTCATAAAATTTCTTAGATATCATTTTGGTCATAGATAGATATATAGATGACATTGATAGATTAGATGTAGATGTAGATATAGCCAAAGACATAGATATAAATATAGAGAAAGTACAGATATAGATACAAGTATAGGTGTAGGTATAGGTGTAGGTATATGTGTAGATATAGGTACAGGTGTAGGTATAAGTATAAATGTAGGTGTAGATATAGGTGTAGTTATAGGTATAGGTATAATTATAGGTATAGGTACCGGTTTAGGTGTAGGTGTAGTTATAGGTGTGGCTATAGGAATATGGGTAGATATAGGTATAGGTGTAAGTGTAGGTATAGATATAAGTATAGTCATAGGTATAGGTGTAGATACAGGTATAGATACAGGTATAGGTATAGGATAGTTGCAGGTATAGGTATAGATATAGGTTTAGGTACAGGTGTAGGTATAGAAACAGGTATAGGTGTAGGTGCAGGTATAGGTATAGATTCAGATTTAGGTGTAGGTGTAGGTGTAGGTATAGGTGTAGGTATAGGAATATGGGTAGATATAGGTATAGGTATAAGTATAGGTGTATATATAAGTATAGTCATAGGTATAGATACAGGTATAGGTATAGAAATAGGTGTAGTTGCATGAATAGGTAGAGATACAGGTTTAGGTATAGGTATAGGTGTAGGTGTAGATATTGGTATAGGTGTATATACAGATTTAGGTACAGGTATAGGTCTAAGTATAGGTATAGAAACAGGTATAGGTATAGATGCAGGTGCAGATATAGGTATAGATACAGGTTTCAGTATAGGTGTAGGCATAGCTGTAGGTGTAGGTGTAGGCAATAGAGGCATAGGTGAAGTATAGTTATAGGTGTAGGTGGAGAGATAAGTGTAGGTATAGGTATAAGTGTAGGTATAGATACAGGTTTAGGTATAGGTACAGGTATAGGTGTATGTATAGCTACAGGTATAGGTGTAGGTATCATAGGTGTAAATGAAGTATAGGTATAGGTGTAGGTATAGGTATAGCTATAGGTGTAGGTATAGGTTTAGGTATAGCTACAGGTATAGGTATAAGTGTAGCTACAGGTATAGGTATGTTTATCAAGAAAAGTTATTATAGGACATTGGACAACACAAATGTGCAATGGAGTACATTGGTTCTAGGATAAAGGCAGCTGCCTGTGTCTCTATCTCCTCAGACATCTTTCAAGGAAAATATAAGATGAATAAGAATTGTATATAAAACCACAAATTATTCCACCCTTAGCATTGTGAGGATGCAGAAAATAGCAGAGTCCTCAAGTAATCTATAAGTAAAACAATATACCTTAAGTTGCCACAGAACTACCACTGGACATGCTGCTGCTCCAAGACTGGGGTGCAGGGAGAAGGGAGAGGGAGTCTTAAGAGACTCTCCTCCATGGAAAGGAGAAGAAATCAGGACACAGAAGACACAAGAAAAGACGCTCCACAATGAGAAATCAAGAGTATGTGTTAAAATAGAGAAGGCGAGGCTGGCATTTGGTAGTTCACAGCATTAGCTATTAGGGTTTGAAATCAAGTTCAACCGAAAGTAGCAGCCTAGAAAGAGGAAACATTGCTTAGAAAGGAGAAGATGATAAAGAAGAGAAGTGCCTCCTTGGGGATTTGGCAATGCCGGGGAAAAGCAGTTCAAGAAAGAACATGGGAAAATTTTTTAAAAAGATGAAACCATCTCAGAAATGAGGACTAAATTATAAGGTTCCAAATGCACACTATTTTGTAAAGAACATCTAATCGGAGATATTGAAGAAAAGTGTGAAAATTTCCAAAAAAATGAAATTGTGTTAAAGAAAGTAAAAAGGGGAAGAGGAAAAACAGTTGCAATATTTAATATTTGAAACTAAAATTCAAGAAATATTTGAAAACATAAGAGAAAAGCTAACTTTGCATAATTAAGGATATTACCATTTATGGTAAAATTGATACAGACTTATCAACTCTGAAGCATACCTGAATAAAACTATTAGACTTTTAAAATGAGATAAAATATTTAGGGCCCCTATGTAAAAAGCACAAGATATTTAGAAGAGTAGGAAAATTAGACTGCTATCACCTTTCTCAAACGCCATACACAAAACAAAGCAACTAACTGATATTTTTTTTAAATCTCCAAGAAAGAAAGTGTAGGTCAAAGATTTTTCAAACATACAGAAAACGAGTTTTCAATGAAGCAGAATTCAAGGAAACCTGTACTCATGGGCTCTTCTTGAGTAATCTACTAGAGAATGAGTGTCATCAAACTAAAAGTTGACTAAAGAAATGTTAGTAAAAGGAATGGTGTTGAGCATATATACTTAATATAATCTTTGAAAGAAGGATAAGGAAATGGATGGAAAATAGTATGCAAATACTTAATATTCTGGCAAAATAGAAAAAAATCCATCTGAATCTAATAGGAGGTAGAAGAAATAAAGAAATGGAAAAATAAAATAAGATTAATGATGGTTCAACACATAATATATAGATGAGAAATCCAGTTATTTAAGATGAAAAAAAAAATACACAATAATGAGTGGTTCTGTTAATAAAAAGGGATTAAAGTCACTATAAAATGTGAAAATACAAAACATGTGATGGGAACATCTGGGTGAACACTCCTAAAGACCATATATGAAGATGGCTAACAATCCTTTAATCATACACAGAAGTGACTGTGAACAAATAAAATAGCCAAATGAACTTTAAATATTTTAACTTATTTCTGCTTAGCAAGATTCCCAAAATTCTCCTGGCTACTTCAACACTATCTAACATTAGGGAAATGTAGTAAAGGGAAAGTTACAATGGAAAGAGTCATAAATTAAAATAGCTTACTTTCGGAAAATTCATAAAATTATGTGGTTTACACATACTGCCAGCACCCCATTCGTGGCTTCAGATGGCATTCATGCACATGAGGGACCTTGAAGCTTAAGCCTTATTAGCTTCATAGTAAATCTGCTGTTGTCATTGTTCTTTATTATTTACAGCATTCTATTATCCTCAGGAATTATTTGCTTTTTTTGTTTGTTTGTTTAAAGGAAAGAATAAAGAAACATGAACTGATATCCATGAACAATCAATTACAGTTCTCATTCTCAAATCAATATTTGAAGTAACATTAATTTTCATCTGTGAATAATGTGGTTTGCAGCATAGTGCTTACTAGTCTACCAGCAATGCACATTACATATTTATTAGCTTGACATTTTATTTTTTTTTAATTTGCCCTATCTTCACAAGTTCAAATTCATCAAATTTCAACGGGGCAAACAATTAATAGAGAACAAACAACATAAACAAAATAAATCCTTAAAATGAAACTAACATAGAACTAATACAGCTGTATCACAAACTCATAGCCGATGCATAACACATTGAAAAAGCAAATGGAATGAATACAAATGGAATGACTGCATGCCAGTTTTACCCCAATAAAGAAATAACTAATGAAGTATTTTAGATAATAACCTATATAACATAGAAGTTAAAACATGCAGAGACAGCAGATTCAGAGTAATTTCAAGTATTTGCCCAACAGGGAATCCAACTCATAAGTCTATTTGAACAATATGATAAGCCTAAAAGGAAACACAAGAAGCATAGCACTTTAGAAAAGTTGTAATAAATGAGATGACGATTATTCCAACAGGTAAGAGCTCTGCATTTGTGGCAGCTACTATCTTGGGCATTCTAACAGCTCAGAGGCAAAACTGGCAGTAGGTACTTGGCTATGCTAAATTTAGAATTAGTCTTACACTCAGAAAATGTAATACCGACACCCAAAGTACATTCCACATAGTCTTTGTCAACCAGAAGCTGCAAATCACTTGAAACATGGTGTGTAAGAATCTCACATCTCCAGAAATATAAGATGGTCTAGCCAAAACATATTTTTATAAATGATTGCAGGACACATTTTCTTCATCTTTTGGCCAGTTGACAAATATATTCTTATTTCCTTTGACATATATAATTTTTAGTAGATTGAAAGATATATTTCTGTATTTTCATGCCTCTACATATATTCCTAAAGAAACCTTTCTGGGATCTAATTGTCAATTAAAGATGATTTCCTCTGAGAAGCTGATGGCATTTATTTCCGTGGGGAATTTAAGTTGGGTGTAGAATTATGTTTTATTTTTCCTTTCAAACAAGATATACCACATACACTTAATGGACTGATTTTAATGAAATAATTTATCATCATCTCCTGGATTAGAGTAATAATTTCCTAATTTGTTTCCCACATCTGGGTTTCCCTTTGGGAAAACAATGTCTCTGACAACTAGTCCTGCCCCAATTCCAGCCTTCTGTTGGTAAGAGGGCGGGTTGGCCTCAGAACTCCTGGTTCTCCAGGTAAGGGTGACCCCCTCTTTAGCATTCACAACCATTCACACACGTGAGGACTGTAAGGGATAATTCCTTTCCAGTGAACGTGTGCTGTGCCGCCATGATTCCTACAGCCCCCTGGAGCACTGGCTGTTGACTGTTCACCATCGAGAGCCCCTCTCCAGCAATAGATTTTTCATCTGTTTTCATAATTGAAATTTCCATGGGCTGAAGGGAGCCATATTACCTAAGTCCCTACCATGGGGGTAGCTGCCTTCCAATGATTGGTTGTTGAGGGCCTGCCTCTTGACATCTCTATTTCTCTTTCTCTGTTTCCAAGGGAATGTGATCTAATTGCATTGGTTTTGGACTTGGTACTAAAAGTGGATTGAAAATGCAGATCTGGAACCAAGGGGTGGAAGTAGGCTTGGCTCCACTAACCAACACTCCCAGTAGAGGACTTGGGGAATTTATCTTCTCGTCCCTGCAACTTCGGGCTCTGTGGATTGAGAGGGGGAAGCACTTCCAGCAACAGAAATTGAAAGGGATCCATTAATTTTAAACTATAGATGCTGCCCCCTTACTTTGCCAATAGACCGGAAGCCAATAGAAGGACTATCATGGCAAAATCAATTTTCCATCATGGCAACATTAATTTACCCCGATCATCAGGAGCTTAAGCAATGGGGACAGGAAAAAATGCATTTGGCAACCAACTGTTTCTCTGTATTGTCTCTTAGTACTCAGCTGCTTTATTTTTATTATAAATCAACAGCGCACAGACCACTGCTTCACAAGAGTATGGTGAGCTCATAAGTGAGATTCTGAGTCACTAGCAAAGGTGCTAGCCAAGGATTAGGGTAATCTAGAATATGTAGTACAGGATGGAAATAAATATCAGTTGCAGCTTTGAAACCATTTGCAATGACAGTGGCCACTGTAAAAATGGTTTCATATAGTTTCAAATGATTTGCAAATCTCACCTCTCTCATTCTAGCTATTAATAATTTGCATATTTTCTCATGTTTTCCTGATTAGTCTATCTAGAGGTTTAACAATTTTATTGATCTTCTCAAAAGTCTAGCCTTTAGTTTAATTGATTTTTCTGTTTTCCTTTTCATTACTCTATACACTTATTTTTAATTATCTTATTTCTTCTTGAGAGGTTTTATTTGCTTTTGTGTTTTATTTATTTTTTGTTGTTCCTGAGGTACATGTGGATCTATAATACAGGTATTTAGAGCTATTAATTTCCCTGTAAGTACTGGTTATGTTGAACCATCCCAATATTATTATGTTTTATTTTCATTTTTGCTTGGTTCACATTACACTTTAATTTTTAAATTTTTTTCTGTGAGTTTTAGAAGTGTATTATTTCATTTTGAAATATATGGGTAGTTTTCACATGTGTTTCTATATTAATGTCTATTTCAAATCAACGGTGGTCCGAGATTTGCGTGATTTGAATCCTTTTCAATTTATTTAGACTGACTTTAGGGTCCAGAATATATTCTATTTGTCTAATGTTCCAAATGTTGACAAGACTGTGGAATCTGCTGTTGATGAGTGACGTATTCTGTGGATGTCAGTTAGATCAGTTTGGATGACAAAGCTGTTTACGTTTTCTACATGCTTATTAATTTTCTCTCTGCTTGTTCTAAAAATTATTGAGTAAAGGCTGTTGAAATCCTTGACTATACTGTTATATTTGTCTACCTTTTCCTGTATACATAATTTTTGCTTTATGTATTTTGTAGCTCTGTTACTAGGTACATAAACATTTATGTATTATTATGTCCTTTGGATTAACTATTTTATCATATTTAAATGTCTCTCTTTTCCCTGGTAATATTCGTTGCTTTTAAGTCCATTTTGTATTTATTAATATAGTCATTCCAGCTTTCTCTTGACTAGTACTATTCTGGCATATCTTTTTTTCATCCCCTTTCTTTTAACTTAAATCTATTTTTTCATTTAAAGTGGGTTTCTTATTGGCAGGATAGGATTTGTTCTGGCTTTTAAAAAAATCTAATATGGCAATCTTTTAATTGGACATTAAATCATGTATATTTAATGTGATTATTGAGATGACCTGGTTTAAATCTACCATCTTGCCATTCGTTTTCCATTTGTTCCAACTGTTTGTCATTCTCTTTTCCTTTTTTACTGTCTTGGTTTTGATTAGTTATTTTTATGATTTCATTTTACCTCCTTTGTTGGCTTATTTGTTAAAATATATTTTTGATTAATTTAGTGGTTGTTTTAGGGTCTCTAGAATACATCTTTAGCTTAACACAGCCTATCTGCAAGTATTACTTTTAAGTGATTTTAGATTTACAGGACAGTCACAAAGTTAGTATTGATCATGCTTGGGATCTCCTAATCCTAACATAATATGTAACTCTGGTACAATTCTCAAAAGTAAAGAAAAATAACATTGGTAAAATTCTGTTACATAAACTACGGAAGTTATTCAAATTCCTCCAATGGTATCACTTTTGTCATTTTTCTCTTACTAGACACAAGCTAGTGTATCTAGTCTTTTGCAATGATGGATACCGGCCATTATACATTTTGTCGAAACCTATAAAATTGTGAGGTGCAAAGTGTAAACTGTAATGTAAACTATAGTCCATGCTTAGTAGCAATGCTTCAATATGTGTTCACCAATTGTAACAAATGTACCACACTAAAGAAAGATGTTGTTAATGAGGCAAAGTGGGGGAAAAGGTGGGGTATATCAGAATCCCCTGTATTGTTGATGTAATATTTAGGTAATCTAAAGCTTCTTTAAAAATAAAAATAAATTTTAAAAAAGATATGTTAAGTGGGACCAGAACAGAGTTTAATTTAGGGTTAATTTTTGCCAATTACTGAGTCAAAACTCTTTTGAGTACTTTATGTAAGGACTCTTGATTTATGAGGTCTTAACAGACTGATTTGGGGAAAGGAGAACTATTTATGGCCCCGAATGTGCTCTGGAATTTGTGTCCTCTAAAAGTTTTGGGTTCTTTGCCTAGATTTTAGACATTCTCTCATATACATTTGCTGACCACAACTCAGCTAAAGACTGGAGGAGCCTTCAGCCGATTTCTAGGCTTGCTTTCTTGGTAGTTCTCTCCTCTTTGGAATTCTGCGCTGTGAAATCTAGCCTCACTGCCCTCCCCAAGCATCCATCTTTGTCTTTTCATCTCAGCAAAATCCCAGACTCCTCCCTGGTGCCTTCTCCCTGCACTGCCACCTGCAAGCTCTGCAGGCATTATGCTCGGGCAGTCCTAGGACTCACATTTTGTTTTCTTTCTTTCAAGGATCACTCCTCTTGTACCTGAAATCCAATATCTTGAAAACCATTAGTGGTAGTTTGAGATTATTTATGAATTCCAAAAAGAGAGATTGTGTTTGTAAACTGATCTGTTCCTCTGGGCATGATACCCTTTGATTGTATTATTTTCAGCTGAGATGCCTTTGATTAAATTATGTTAAGATCAGAGCTTTAATTCGACCTTGTCATTAGGGCAATTCAGTTTGAGTCCCTGCCCCCTTTGTGGGCCATATAAACAGATACTCGATCAAGAAGACAGAAGCAGAAAAGACAGAGAGCTCCATAGACAGGGAAGAGAATCTTGTGATCCCGGGAAGAGAGATGAGCCATTTGACTGATAGTTTACAGCTGACCTTGTGAAGATACCAGAGCACGTGAGCCTGGAAAGAAATGAGCCCCAGAGCAAGAGAGATGAGCCCTATGCCATCCTACAGCTGAGATCAGCAGAAGCTGGACCCACGGAGCGTTAAGAGAGAAGAGGAAGGCTGAACCCTCGCAGACGTCGCCTACCATCTTGCTTCAACATGTGGCAACAACTTTGGGTGAGAAAGTACCTCTTATGGTATGTTGAGTTGGACTCTTTAGGCTTGTAACTGTAAGCTTTTACCCCAAATAAATACCCTTTATAAAAACCAACAGATTTCTGGTACTCTGCATCAGCACCCCTTTGGCTGACTAATACACCATGATTTTCTATATTTTCTTCAGGTTTCAGTTCTTTCAGGTAGGATGTAAATCTGACCTCTGTTATTCATGCTGTACAGAGGTCTGGTATTTTTAATTTATATTCATGAAATTATTTCTATGTTTAATTTTTTCAGGTAACAGAGTGGTACAACAAATTTTGATTTTTTGAACTTATATTTTAAGCTTGACATTGTAGGAATGTATATGATTAGATCTCTTGTTAGATCTCTTGTTAATGAAGGTAGGCATCTACAGTGTCTTCTTCTACAGATATTAATGGTGATAATTTTGGGAGTACTCAGCATTAATATGGAAGAGAGGTTTAATCTGACCTGCCATTCCAAAATTTCCAAATTTTCCTTCTGAACCCATCTTATAAAGTCTCTTTAATCTGAACTCTATGCCATTTGGACATGAAAATAGACTACTAATGAAAACAGATGAATTCTTTCTCATTTTGTCTCATATTTTAGGTTTTATTTGTAAAACAACCACACAATAATCCAAAAATATTTTTATATATTCTGTCCAGCATTTAGGAGGTCTGGACAATATGGATTCTCCAAATATCTAATCTGCCATAAGGCCAAAAGGACAAAGCCTACTGTTTCTAATGCTCAGCCATTCTAATCTTACATGGGAGGTGGAGGGAAGCAACACCTTGTCATGATATTTTGTATATTTATAGTTTTAGCCTCCTAATGATTCATTAAGGAAATTCATCTATTTTCATAATTGAAATTGCCCTTGTCTGGTTTGGGTATCAACACCATATTAAGCTCATAAAAAGGGAATAGTCTTGATCTATTTTTCTAAACCAATTTTTCTAAGCCAATTAGAAGCATTTGGTGTTGGAAAACCTGTATGTGGATTTCTTTCTACTTTTTCCATTTGAGGTTTATTTTATTAACTGAATTTCTAAAACAAAACAAAAAACTCAGCCATTTATTTTTCTCCTAGTCCTATTCTCTCTCTGACTCTCTCACTCCAAAATATTAATAAAAAATAAAATTTATATAATATATAAGACATAAAAAAGTTTCAAAAATATGGATTTCTACTGAAATACTGGCTACAAACAACTTACTTTTTCCTCCAGAACTCTTAATTTGTTTTTCACATTTATTTCTTTCAGATTTATCTTCCAGTATACTTATACTTTCCATGCTGTTTTGAATCTGATGTTTAACCGTTCTATTGTTTTTACATTTTTACATGTAATATATACACAAACACACACACATAATTTCTTGAATTTCTAGCTGCTTTACCTAACTTGTGTTTTTTAATTTTTTCTTTTTTCTCTAAATACTTTAGCAATTTTATTTTAAACTCCATACCCATAAATTACATTTATGCGGGGTCTGTGCAGACGATTATACTTCCTGGCTTGTTTTGTAATTCTGGATTGTGAGTTTACATTGTTGGAGCTCTTGTCAGATGAATCATGAAATTTTGGTTAAGTGTGTGTACTTTCAGAGAATATTTCAACTTGCTTGCTCAAAGTACCCCCAAAGCTCTATCTTTCAGGACTACTTCAAGTTAAATTTTCAGCTGCTACTTCTGCTGGTAGTATATGTTATCATAAACGTCAATGAGGACAAGTCTATGTTCATAAAACCCTCAGGACTAAACCTGTTCCTCTTACTCAAGTTCATGCCAATACAGACAAATCTTCTTATAATGATCTTTCATTTTTTTCCTGGCTGACGATTGTTTTCTCTAATCCATTCTTTCACTAATTAGAGATTTTTGAAATGTTGGGTTTATCTGGTGGTCTTATTCCACATTCATTTACCTATGTATGTCCATTACAACCCAAGCTTCTGATTAAAGAGATGGACGGACAAAACTCTATCAACAATACACATATGTCTACTGGACATTTTCATCTTGGTCTATCACAGCATCTTAAAATCAGTGTCAAATACTAAACTCTTCAACTTTAAATACTCCCTCCACTTACGACACAATGATTTATATCTCAGAGTATGGCACCCAGCTGCCCAACACAGGAATATGAACATCCCTGGACCTCCCATTCACGTCAAATTCTATAAATCTCCAAATACTTTTTTAAAAGTACCACCTAAAAATATCCAAAATCCTTCAACATTTTTCATATTTATGCCACTTCTTACAACTCATTTGACCATATCCAGTGCATCCTTCACATTGCTATTAAAGAAATCTCCCAAATTGCAAATTTCATCACATCATTCACATCATTAAACTGATCAGGGTTTTCAAATTATCTTTTATATAAAGTTTTTGGCAATTTTTCCAGGCCCTCCATGATGTCTCTCTGAGTTACCTCTCCAACCACATTCATACTCCAGCTACTCTGCACATTTTATGTTCCTCAAACTTTGTCATGATCTCATTGAAATCCTAGGTTTCCACCAAATACTTTATCTTTCCTGGAGCATTACCTCTCAATCTCTACCTTATCCATCCATTCCCCATTGCCATCTTATTCTTTAGATGCCCTCAGGGAAGGAGCCATGGTGCCCTAAATATTTAGGTTTAGGTTTAAATAGTTTACATTAATTTCCTTTGCATAATAACAGTCACACTTCATCACTATTGCTTGATTAATGTTAGGGCTATAACAGGATAGAGCAACTTCATCCTATTTACCAATCTATCCTCTATCTCACAGTGCCTGGAATATAGAAGGTACTTGGTTCCTGGATTGATAGGGAATGATTAGTGACATAAGAGAAGCACCGGTTATTTCACATAGCAACATAGAGGAAATATTGATTTGGGGTGTGTGTGTAATTTTAGGAAAAACGTCATGGAGGATGTACTATTTGAGTTGGGTGTTGGTGGTGAAAGACAGATATGAAAATGAGGACAAGGGACAATGTGGAGGGAGGATTTCAACATTTGTTGTCCATGTAATATTATTCACCTATGGGAATAAGAAAAAATATTTGACTGGAAAGTGGAAGTTGTGAAAGGAAGTAATGGTGAGAAAATTTGAAAAAGTGAATTTCCCTCTAACTTTTAGATTATTAAATAACTGAATAAGAGAAAAGGGAACTTGTAGGATCCAGGTGACTTTTTTTGGTAAAGGAGTAAATTGAATCAGTATCAGTTTAATGCTATACAAATGCTACGTAATGACAATAAAATTTCCTAAATTAGCATTCATATATATGTAGATAATATCTTTGATCTGTGATCCATAGGATGTGTAATGAGAAGTGACCCATAGGCTGTGTAATGAATGTCTTATATCCTTATTATTTTGTTGAAATTATGTATTTATTTTATATTCCATCTTCCCAAATTTCTGTTCAAACATAATTATGTGGGCAATTAAAATGCATCTCCTCTAGCTAAAGAAAATGTCACATTTGTCAAAGAATCTAGTAACCCTCCAATAAATTTGATATGAAATATATGAATAATTGGACCATTCCTCGCTGTTTGAGATCTTTCTTCATTAAGCTATAGTGTCAAAAATTTCCAATTTATTGAGCTATAATTAATTCCTGATAGCATTATACAGTTCAATCCCCAAAAAGGGAAACCATCCACCTATGGTGGATGGAATTTTGTGTCCCGGTTTGGTTCCTATTCTGGGGGGTGTGGACCAATTGTAAATAAGATTTCTTCAAGAAGTGGTTTCTGTTTAGGTTTGGCCCAACTAAATTAGGCTGAGTTCAAATCAGGTTTACTGGAGTCCTTTATAAGCAGAGCCAAAGTCAGATTCAGAGAGAAGCCCCGGGGGAGCACCTAGACATTGCCATGCGCATCGCCATGTGACAGAAAAGCCAAGGAGTCCCAACGATTGATTGCTGGAAGCCAGAAGATATGGACCCCCCTGGAAGGAAGCAAGCCTTCCAGCCTCTGAAACAGGGGCCAATAAACTCCTGTTAAGCCAACCCATCGTGTGGTATTTGTTTTCGTAGCTAGGAAAATAAAACACCAAGTAACTTCACTTTTCCTTGGCCTTACAGGCTTTAGGAAATCAACTATCTTAATTAACTCAAATAATGGTTTGCAGGTGCCAGAGCCTAAGGGAGGAGGGCTGTACTGAGGATTCCATGGAGGTAGCAGTGTACAGTGCATAGTTAACAAAAACTTTTTAACAGCATGTTACTATGTAGAAAACATTCACCAAAAATGCTGGGCAAGATAACCAGGATACCTAAAATCCATCCTTCAAGCTTACTGTTGTTTGATATATCTAATTCATGATCAGCAAAAATTGACTTACACTGACACCTGTCTATAAGTGTTCAGAGTTTACACTTGCCCATTTAAAAAATGTTACTTCAACTTCTGAATTGTTTTGATGGATTTTTTTTAGAAGAGGTAAACAATAACATATTTGTTTTAGCACAGTTTTTTTTAAGCACCCATTTGTATCTGTTGGAAGGAGTTATCTCACATTTAAGGGATGATATGGGATTGTTAAAATTTCTGGGAAAGAAAATTAACAAATATCATATAATTTTAAAAATATATTAAGTACAAGACATTGAACTAGCACTCTAAGAGACAGAAATATGAATCACATATGGCTTTCTCTCAAAGAACTTTAAATCAAAAACATGAAAGGCTATAGATTCATAAAAATATATATAAATAAAATTATTTCAAGACAATAGCATATCTTATAGTATCTGATCAATTGGAAAGGTTATTCCCAGGCTTAAGAGTAGACATTTCAAGATTGGAAAAAAAAGTGTATTTTATTTGTTTTGTAAGAAACATCTTGACAGGATATTAAATATAGGAGTTTATTTCAACAGTTTACAATTCATGCATCCAATTTGGTAGCATCCAAACCACAGGTAGAAAGGAGCTCTGCCGAGGGGGTGGGAAGGGGGAGCTTAGATAAGACAAATACAAAGGCAAGTGAGTAAATATTCTGATCAGCTGACAATAATTTTCCATTTTACAGGGAGGGTTTTACAAAGTGGGGAACAGACATGCATTGATTAATCGAGCATGTTTGTCTATTCTGATAAGCTGTCTCTCCTGGAACAAAACTGGCTTATGGCCAGGTTTTGCTATTCTGCAGTTCTTTAGAGTGCAATCCATTGTTCTGTTTTCTCAGAAAGCCCCTGCATGTCAACTGTTTTTGCCTTATGAAAAATCTTCTTCGGAAAGGGGCCCCTTCTAGCAGTGCTCAATGTGGGTGGCCATTTTATTTCACTTGAGCAGTATTAACTGTTATTTCTCTTATTATCTATGAGTTTCTTCAAAGTTAACCACCATTTACATAAATATATATATTCTAGTATCATCTAAAGTGCCTCTGATGCATGAGTGTTAAATAAAACTCAATTTCTTGTCCTTGCTTCCTCTTCTATATTTGTTGGCACCTAATATGTACCTGTTACTAAAACAGCGTAGGTGTACTCAACGTAGGTGTACTCAACGTAGGGCTGAAGACTGAAGTCAGGAAACCTCTCTTCTCAACGCCCCCAAATTGCAAATTCTCACTTTGTCCTGTCAATATAAACATGGACATCTTCCTAATCTCCCAGTATCCTGAGAAGAGTTAACATAACTTCCAGGGGTCTCCTGGCCCTAAACTGTAAACCCACCTCTGAAATAGCTTGAGAATGTGTATGTAGTGGGTTCCTTCAGCTTCCAGGGGGTCTTAACAAGGGGTCCGTGAGCTTGAATTGAAATTTTAAAAAAACATTATTTTTGTGAGGACATATTGGTGTGGGTACGATATATTTATTAAATAATACACAGCATAATGTGGACTTAGTAAGGGGTCCGTGGTTTTCACCTGACTGGTAAAGGGGTCTGTGGAAGAAAAAAGGTTAAGAATCCCTGGCTTAGCTGCACAAAAATGGTTAGCTTTCTTTCTGTTTCTGGAACCTTTTTGTGGATTGTCTGTGATGCATCACATTTTGTTTTAATACTTATTCAATATAAAACTGTTTTTCTTTCTCTTTTATGTTGCGGAGAGGTTTTCTGGGTTGGGAGAACTTGTTTTAAATTGTATTTTCCTAACATTAATAGCATTTGACTTGAAGTAAAATTGGAATTGGGTGAAAGATATTTTCCAAAGGTAATGAAAGACATAAGTGAAAAAGCACATGAATGATTATATTATTGATCTAAATGCAATAATAATCAAGGGGCAAATGATTATATGGTGGGAGAGGGTTGTAGAATAGGTTTGGGGGTGTTGATTGGAGAAAATGTTGAGACACTTAATTGGAAATGTTCTAAAAGCACCTGAAATTGTGGGACTGGATTTCAGGAGAGAGGTAGGACTGCAAATACAAATTAAGGTTTATCAGTCTCATATATTTACCTATTAAGGAATGTATGAACTTTCAAGTGAGAATATCTCTAAAAAGAGAGTGTGTAAATAACAATAAGGCGCCTGAACTTTGGGGAAAGTCAATATCCAGGGAGCAGGTGGAGAAAAGTGAAGGAAACATCAACATCGGTGCTAAAGGAATGGGACTGGTGCAAGAGAGAGTAAATGTTTCTACCTGGCTCCTGCTGGAAATAAGTTCAGTTTTATAGAAAGAGGGTCAGCAGGTAGAAGCTTTGGGATTTGAAATGCTCAAATATGATGTTTCTAATCATTTTGCTGTGGGCAAAAAATAATTAGTGTCAATACATGTGGCCACAGTCTGTCAGCACTTTAATTTTCTGCAAGGTCTAGGAACAGAACAGGTGAAAAAATAGGAAAGAGAAAAAGAGACTACTATTTCATGAACTGAGCAAACTGGTTTTGTTCTGGTTGAGCTTGGCAAGGAATTTGCATATTTTTGTCACATTCAATCTCACATTTTAATCTTAAAATCAATGTGATTTACAGCCCCTTGCAGTTCTGAATGTCTTTTCCTATTTTGTACTTTTAAGCTACTTGGGTACAGGGATTTTGTTTTTAGATAAGCCCCAGTTCCTTTAAAGCACACGGTGTTTCAGCAGAGTGTTATAACTGCAGTGTGATGGGTTTGAACTTTGAGGAGGAAATGTTTGATTGCAGAACTTTATTTTTGAAAAATCACTCTGGAAACACTTGAAATGGACTATCATTCAGTCCCAAGTTAGGACATTGGGTTAATATCTGCTTCATATAGAAATATTATAGGAATAACAAAATTAACTGCGTATGCCATATTTCAAATGAAGCTCTTTCTTTTGGTTGATTTTTACTAGCACATAAAAATATAATGTCCACATGCACGGTATTTGGCATCAAAACCACAATTATTAAAGACACAGTTTTTATGATTTATAGATTGACATATAGTCTTTAAAGTCATCATATATAGAAAGTGTTTCATAGACTGAATTCCCCAGGAAGCAGACTCAGTTGCTGAGTTCTGTGTGTAGGAGGTTTTTGGTGGGATACTCTCAAAAACACCACCTGTGAGAAAGAGGAGGCAGCAGGTGTGGCAGGAGGAGATGGTGAAGGGAGGTCTAGCTCCACAGGGTGCTCCTGAGCTAGAATAGCCTTTCAGCACTGTCTTGAGTAGAGGTGGAGAGAGCCTGGCATCTGCACTCCACATCTACTTGGACAGGCAATAGGTGTGCATGGCCCAGGTAGCCATGTGATCTTGAGATGGAAGCCCGCTTTGTCAGATAGTGATTCCTGAACAGCTGTGAGCTCTCAGCAGTCAGCATTCCCTGCTGACAATCCCTGGAGATGGCGGAGTCCCTCGATCCTAAAGGAGGCATCAAGGTAGCGCATCACAATCTCCACTGTAAAGGAAAGGTGAGAACACTGAAGCTCATGGGAATATTCCTTGCCATTTTCAAAATCCTGCTTTTCAAGTCTGTTTTTCCGGGAAATTTTCCCTTCATTTTGCCTTGTGTACTGGATGAAAGAAAGCTGTCATCCTATGACATTTCTCTCATCGAGAAGTAGGATCCTTTTGCCCTCTCCTTGAATATGGGGTGGTCTGTGGCTTCTTTGACAGAGTGCCCAGCCTTTAACTGAACTACCTTACTTCCTAAAGACCTGAGCCGCCAGGTTAGAAGTCTGCTTTACTCAGGAAACCACACAGAGCGGACTAATTCTCAAGGAGAAGATGAGGGTCCTCGTGGAGCTACGTAGTCCAGCTACAGCCACCAATGGCCGATGAGTATAGAATCCAACCTGGAAGTGGATCCCTAGGGTCAGCCCCACTACTGCCACTTCAATTATAAATAAATTGTCCAAAAGAGTCTTCCCTGAATTCCTCACCCACAATACTTCAAGTAAAATAATTGTCTTTTGTCACTGAGTTTTGGGGTAGTTACTAGTCAATAGATAAACATTTTCCCTTTTTTCCATCTTTCTAGCCAATGGATTACATCACCTTTGTGGCCATCAGAGATTAAGTGGTTATGGTAGGCTAGATTTGATGACTTGTTGCAAGCTTTGTGAAAACATACAGGCTTTGGGGGGTATAAATCCATTTATGACTGTATACATTACTGCATGGTCTTCCAGGTGAAAGGTTGGTTCTCCCACCAATCATACTGATTAAGACCAGCCAAAACATGTTTATTGGTGTGTTTCTTCAGCCTTAAAACCTTTGAGCACACTTTTGTGTATTTATGCTATAATGGGAAGCTTGCTATTTGAAAAGAAAATGACAATTTTCTTAAAACTTTAATTCCAAGAAATTAATGTATTTCATGACCATGATTATATAATGCTAACATTTCTTGTTGAAAAATGGCTTACTGAATCAATTTTCACCAACTTTCTACTAATTTCAACCAAATATATGTTTTTCATATGCATTTGTGGGTGCATACCACTTTGGAAATTTTGGACAGTCAGTTGACCAATGAGGATCGGGGATCTTTCTCTAAATGTTTTCCCTTGTTTAGACGTTGATTTGGTGACTTTGTTCCTAATTCTGACTTTGGACAGTATGTTCTCTAAACATAATCTTAGGCACAATGAGTGTTTAGTTCATTGTTGTTTTCCTGAATTCTCTTTCCCAAATTAATTCAAAGCCTAGTAATCTCTTCTGACCAATAGCTATGCTAATAAAGGATACGATAAAATTGTTCTTTATCTGCCCCTTGCTGACTCTTCTACCCGCCCAATAAGATACATTCTGAGGAGAAGAATTAGTTTTAAACATCAATTCAACAAACATGTAATAATATGGCTTTTTTTTTTCAGGTGGCTTCCTAATAGGGAAGTAATCAAAAGTTATCTAAGAATTTACCATACACATCTAGCATCCATGAAAATGGCCTTGATATTAAATGAACAACATGTATCACTAAGACGCTTGGATAAAAATTGATACTGAACTATTGCCCAAAGAGTATCAGTGGCATATAAGAGCTCATAACTACACCAAATTCATCCTAATTTCAGTCTAAGCAAGTGTAATAGCTGTTTCAATCAATAATTGTAGAATTCCCATATATGTGATTAGTTTGTATATGATTAAAGTATGTACAAGAACAGTACTTGAAATAATTTATGCTCTACTCTAGAATGTTGTGTATATTTGAAAATCAGTGAGAGAAAAACTATTTTATTGATAGCTGATCTATAAAAGGCAATGGGAGATGGAAAGATGCATGTGCATTAGTGGTGGGATAAAATTTTAGAAAACACTAAAATCATGAGGTTAGAAATAAACCCAATGCATACAAGGGAAAAGCATGCTGATTTGCTTTGATTTGAAGGGAGTACAAGGTTAATATTGAGTGATAGGAGGAAAGAGACACAGAAACATACACACATATACGCTGGGTTTGGGAAAGAAAAAAATGGTAGGTGAAAATAATTTGTTGATCAACTGAAGTATCTGTACTTGTTTCAGAGAGAAGAAACATAGGCTTTTGATCAAGACATCCAGTTTACTAAGGGGAGAGGGACATTAAATTGAGAAATTGGAAAACCTTTACTGAATCTCACTTGCAAATCACCTTAAATCCTTAGAGATTTTCATAAGATTTGGACACAAATAAAGTTCATAGGGTCAACTTAATGTATTTGAAACTATTTTGCAAGCAAACAAAAATAGTGAATTATTATCAATATAATAAAAGAACATTTTAGGGGCATTATCAGGGTACAGTGTCACATTGACAGTAGAGATTGAATAGCATAGAGTAAAGGAGATTAATTAAGGGACAACAGTTTTCATCTAGAAAACTAGGGCTCGGAGAAAGGTAATGGCATAGAAATGGAAATTAATCAAGTAAGAGTCAAGAGAGCTTGTTGGGTAACTTGGCAATAAGGGAAGAAAGAAATGGGAAATTCCATACTATTCTTAAAATCTGATCTTGGGTAAGTGGAAGGACTAGCTGGGAAATGTTGAGGTTAGAGAGAAGAATTCATTTGCGATTTGGAGTGGCTAAAGGATAACAAAAAAGTTTCATTCTGATTTGCAGGAGAAAATTAAGTTTTAAAGCCACCAAGTATTGGTATTTTGTACAGAAGCTAAACTTTGGAATATACAGAGTATTCAACCATTTTTGATGAATTTCACTGATGAAAATATAAACAATTCAGTACAAAACGTCTACCTATTATACTGTGCTTCTATACAGTTAGCAGCTATGTGCTATCGATACCTTAAGAATAACTGCTTTATCACTGGAGCCCAGCGAGAGACAGAGGAGGACAAAGGGTATTTGTTTCTTATTGTATTTGGTAACGGATTCTTATTCCTCCTGTTCCAATTTATTTTATGTACTGTATAGATGGCCGGGCTTGCATAGTCCTGTCTTCCTGGAACCACTTTGAAGTGAATTTATTCTCAAGTTTTTGTTTTACATAAAGTCGCCCAGGAACCTTAATGTACAAAAGCAGTGATATTTCAAGTAGCGTTTTATACAACAAGGTTGTTTTCTTCTCAACTTCAATTTTCAGGACCGTGGACTCTGCAGGCAGATTTGTCACTGCCTTCTGATTGGTCTGAAATAGAGCCGTGCCAGTGAATTTGGGTTGAAAGCCAACTATAATGTGTCACAGGTAAAGGAAAAAGAAAATGCACTTTTGATAAGTATCTTATTACATTATCCTCTTTATTGGAGATGAATATTTGATAGCAAGAATTGATGTGTAATAAGCATTGTTTTGTTTATTATGGGATATATCACTAATGCTGTTGATCATTTGATTGCATATCAAAAGTTTTGTTAAGGATTAAACAATTACATTAGCAAATGGTACTTTTTAACCTTTTTTATGGAAAAAAATCAATCATATAAATAACAGCAAAAATAAGTTAATGAACCTCCATATACCCATCACTCAGATTCAATAATCAAGTCCTGCAACTTTCCCCTTTATATTCCAATCCATTCCTCCTGTCACAGAATATTTTGAAGCAAATTCAAGACTTATATAATTTCATCCATATATATTTCAGTCTGTATCTCTAAAAATAGTTTCTTCTTAAAACGAAAGACAAATACTCCTATCATCTTAAATAACAACGTGATCTAATATCTGATTATCAAATAAATGTTGGATTCGACAGTTTAGATGAATCCTGATTCAAATAAAACTATAGTTTAAAAATATCTTAAGGCTTTTTTAATTGGTAAGCTTCATCATGCTCTGTCTCTTTGTTTTAAAATTTATTTGTTGATGAGACTGGGTCAGTATCTTATAAGAACATACCCCTTGCCTAAAAGATAAGATGCAAATGTCTTAACCAATATATATTTCAGGCATTCATCCATTCAGCAATCCACATATTAATTCAACATGCTCATTGCACATGCATATGTATCTTTGTACGTGTAAAAAATAGCTAGTGTGTAGCAAATACTGGGTTAGTAAGGTTACAGAAAAATAATGACATGACCCTAAGGGCATTATGCTTGGGTAATATGATGAGGTTTGTGATTGTGACAGCAAACTATTATAGTATAGACGTTCCCAGGATTTTTCTTCCCCTTGGCAACCAAGGAAGCTTCAACTTTTAACTGCATGATATTTTTCCTTTTCCTCAATTGCTTAGAAAAATTTACCCTTGACAATTTTTTGAGGGGAGTTTTTTGTTGCAGGTCTGGAAGAAATGATAACCTGTAAAAAAAGAAATTCAAACTTATGGATGGAAGCAAGTTAGTCTAAGTGATGGATTATACTTTCTAGACTACCTTGGAAATTTATTGAAGACTAGAAAGTCAGTATTTCATGATATATTGGAGAGCATAAAGTAAATGTTGTTTTCAGTGAGGTTGAAGAACACATTTAGTGAGAGTCAAGAAATTAATACCCTGAAAGAATATGGATTTATAGATAGAGAATGCTACTTTAAAATTCTGTGTAAGAGGAACAGCAATACTATATGATGACAAAAGTAAGGAGTACATTTCATCTGAGTGATTAAGGTGGAAAGAACTTAAATATTATAGAAATCGAGCAAGTCAAGGATGGTGAGCCTCTCTCCTGAAAGAACTGTCCACGGGAGAGTCAAGTCTCCCATGATGGTATACGGGCCTGTGCTTGGGAAGAAGACTGGGACTCAGAGAAGAAAACTTACAAACGCATGTTGAAGAGACCAGGTGTTTGCGAATGGCCAAAATGAAGTGAGGCAGACGGTGCAAAGCAAATGACACGGAAGTCCAGGAAAAAGGGATTTGGGAAGCAAGTTTAGAAAACGCAGCGGGAGATGAGTAGAACGATAGGGAATTCTGACGCTCCCTGTCTGGTAAATGAAATGGAGTCTGGGGGATATCAGTGGACTCTAAAGTAGGGTCACCTTCATTATACAGAGAGGACTCGATTAAGATTCAGAACCACCAGGCTCACGCAGTGAATCACCTCCTCTCTCACCCCCCCTCTGCACCCCACCGTGTGATTCCAGGGGAGGGCCATGTGGAGACCACGTCCCTAGAGCAGCACATCTCCACCTTGGCTGCACGCTGGAATTGCCTGGTACTGTCTGACTCCCATCCTGAGATTCCTGCTCTAATCGCTGTGGTGTCATCCTGGATTTTGAGAAACAGTGCACTACTATGTGATTTCCTTACGGGCAATTTGTATTCTTCAAACCTAACATCAGCCTAGAATGTAATAATTAGTAGATAAATATTTGATTTTGAAATAATTACTGGAATCTAACCTACTCAAAACCACAAACCTAGTGTGTTCTGAGAAAACAAAGGCTATCATGATTAATGGAATTATCATTTATTTCTTTGGATTATAGTGGGTTGATTTAAGAGGCTTTCTTCTTTCTCTCTTTCAAAATATACTTTTGAAATATTGTACTGAACTATGTTTTTAGTAATTTCTGCCTAAAGCTAAAAGATTGGTTCCAGCTCCTCAGCTTTTGAATTTCAAGAGATGCATATTGATTGAAACAGAGCATGCCAGAGGGAAGAAAATTGTTTGTAGAACTTCAACCCAGAATGTAAGTCATAAATTCCTAATACAAATGTTGCTATATGAGTAATTTTGATATAATTATTTCAAAGATTCCACTAAGTATGAAATTTAAATGTTTTATAAATTCCGGAGTCTAGGGAATTTTAGATTAAAGAGTATTGGACATTTAGAAAAATCACAAAGAACATACACCTTAACATGAGACAAATCTAACTTTATATTCAGCTATGTCAATTTCCAGGTAGAAAATGTCATACCTGAATCTTTGCTCCTTATCGTCCGATAACAATATGAAGACATCTAAAATAAATCATACAATATATGAAAAATAAATTAGTCTTGTACCTAGTACTTAAATGCTCAATATTAAATAAAAAAGCCAAGTGATGATGTCCATCAAAGGAGAATTAGTGAAATGTGTTTCAAATGGTTACTTACTAACTTAAGCAATGTTTCTAAAATATCTATACAAACTGCCTTTTTCCCATGAAACTAAACCCTAGTGTAGATGAAGGAAATAATCAAGCAATCATACACACTCGTATAATTATCCTCACAGAAAATACTGTAATATGAAGCAAATGAAAAGGTTTTCTACACACAAGTTAACAAGGGAAACTGCACTCTTCTATGTGTGGACGGATCAGAGCTGTTTCCTGTGATAGCACCTTAATTGAAATCTAAAGGCTGAATAAGAGGTCAATAAATAAAGGACTGTATTTGCATGTGTGTTTAATTTTGTTTAATTGAGAGTTTCCCAAAAGAACATGAGACTTGTTTTCTGCAAAATACCTCTTCAAAATTTAATACTACAAAACGTTAATATCAGATAAAAAAAAAATTATACTAAGTGAAGGAGACCAGACACAGAGTACTACATATTGTACGATTCCATTTATGTAAAGTGTAAATATAAATCAATTTATAAAGATCAAATTAGATTTAATAAACAAATAATTGTGCAAGAATAGCCAGAAATAGCAGCTATGTACAGCAGGGGAAACAGAGAGATTGAGAGGTGAAAAATTTTTTGATTTGTCTGTTTTTTGTTTATTATTATTATTGAAATAATGACAATGTTCTAATAATGATTGAGGTGATGAATGCACAATTATGTGATCATACCAAACACCATTGATTGTACACTTTGGATAAATTGTATGCTTTATTAATATGTATCAATAAAATTGATTGGTTTAAAAAATCCACACACACACAAATTGAGAAATGCTGAAATTGAAGATTCCTTAGATGAGTAATTTCCATGATACAGAAAGAGAAGCAGGAGGGATAACCATGGAAATGAAAATCTAATCTCAATATGAGGCCAGATCATGGACTCTAAGCCTACAGGACTTAAGGTCGAATGCCTCTGGGCCTCAGCATACAGCCCAGCCATGATTCCCAACAAATTTTCATCCATGTTCACAAAACCACTTGTTTTAATTTTCCCTAGTCTTTGCCTTCAAAGAAGCATATTTTCATTATAAAATAGAAGTCATTGTGGGAAATTATTTATTTTTATGTTTAAATTTATAATTAATTGGATTAGAGCACACAGATTCTGTTCAGAAAGATTGCCTGATATTTATGGTATTTTAAAGGACAATTATTGATGCTATGCATTTTTATTAAAGCCTCAAAGAAAGAAAGAAATGAGGAGTCATTTCCTTTGTCACCAAATTGCAGCCATCAGTGGGATAAAATGTGGCAGCTGCTTAAAAGGTCTGCAGACTGCAAACTACAGGGAGAATTTTGGCAGGTGGAATGCAGCTCCCCAAGCTGGACCGTGTCCAGGTCTACAGGGCAAACAAACCCCACTCTCACAAAGATTGTGTTCAAATCTTTAATGCCCAATAAAAGTTTAGTGACCTTACATTTTTGTCTCATTCAAATTATGTGTAGTTTAGCAACACTGAGAGAAAATTAAAATTCATTTTCTTCTGCCTAAAAAATAAGTCTAATAATACTTGTTCACTGATGAGATATGCTCATATAATAAAAAGAAATATATTGCGATTTAATAAATATCGACCCTCCAAAACAAATATTATATTATAAACCATTACAACAAAGACATTGCCCTTCAGTAACCTATTTATTGACATGAGATGAGTATAAACACAATGTGTTTAAAAATCACATATGCTCATTTTGTAATGGGACATTAATTTGGGCTTTATCTCATGGCCTGATAGAAAGTTCATCCCTTCGCAACCAATTATTTCCTTTTCTGCATTGATTACCATTTTAATCCTCATTCAAGAAATAAATCTTCAAGGTCTGGATTTTGAAAGGAAACAGACCTTCATTTATGACGTTAGGACAAATTTTTCAGATTTCACGTCCACTATGCTGTGCCATTCCCTATAAAAACTCTCAGATTTTTCATTTCATATACCTGCTCCACTCCCTTCTTGTCCCTCCTTTCTGATTATAAATTTGATAACTGGCATTGTTTCAGGGGCAAATAACTTTGTTGGCTTATTTTGAATTTCTAGGCAAAAGTAAGTAAATGTGAGTGTTAGACAACTTTTTAAATTTCAATTTAAAGCACTTCAGATTCCATAAATGATATATTTAAAATATAGGGGGATTTCCCTATGCCCCAGCCCCTCCTCCTCCCCCACTTATCCCTTTAACAACATCTTTCCTTAGTGTGGTGCATTTGCCACTACTGATCAACACATATTGAAGCATTGCTACTAACCATGGTCAGTAGTTTACATCATAGCTTACACATCGAACCACACATTTTTATATGTTTTGACAAAATGTATAACGGCCTGTATCCGTTATTGCAATGACAAATTTTTAATTAATACTAGAAATTACAACAATTAAGAATTCCATACATTTTCCAGGTTCTAGATGGCTTTAAAACTGGATTCACTTTTTTTTCCCTTCATAAAATGTCTCATTTTTTTTTTACCACATCTTACCTGGATTTCTTTGGAGAGTTTCTTGTCTAGCTTCCTTGATACTCATTCTGTGCCTATTTAAATTATGTTCCATCTGATGTAGGATCTTATACTTTCCCAATGTGAATTTCATTTTGTTTTTCTCTGTTCATATTTCTTTAGGCTTATTTATATCATATAACTCTCCTTGTCAGTATCCTCAGCTCTTCTCAATTTAGTGTCTGAAAGTTAAGGCAGGTTTTTATTCAGCTTCCAGGACCTTACAGGTGGGTGGAAGTTCAAATTTAGTGTTAGCTCATCAGAAACTTGCCAAAGTTTCCTAAAGTGACTTCTGAGATTATTTCCTGTTTATGTTTTGATTTCACCTTGATCATATTATAGCAGGAGTGCTATATTAAGTAGCTGATATCATCTAAAATGATTACTTCTCTTTCTTCACTGTAACTGCATTGCAATGAAAAACCCATCAGTGGATGGAATGGTATTTACTAGGTTTAAATTCATTTTACTATCGTCCCTGATGCCTCATCCTATCCCGTTAATTACCTGTCTATATCAGCACCGCAAAAACTAAAAATAGAAACTGGTTGCAGTCTTGTTTCTTCTCAACTTTATGCTTGTTTCTGAGTTTTCAAGGGTTTTGTTTTTGTTTTTGTTTTTTCAGAATAACACTAAGTGGTCCAGAGTGTTTATTTGTTCCTTTAATATCTGAGGATGCTTATCATCTGGATCCGCTGGATTTCCTATGTTCAAAATCCCAAGTAATCCCTTAACTAATGTTTTTCTGTGATTCGTTTGTAAGTTCTTAATTATGCTTTGGTTTTTTTCTAAATAATTGTCAGAAACTTAGGCATGAGGTCATCATTCTTTCCAATCTTAACTTTATTAAATAGCTGTTTTAAAGAAAAGGCCAACCTATTTATGAGTATGTGTTAGCCACAATACTTTGTTTTCAAGCAAGGACCTTTGAACAATGAAGGGAACTGATCTTCACTCTCTAATGCAGGAAATGATAAAAAATTTTGACAAGACCATTTTAAAATGAATATTTTAATTCAGTGTAATAAGAATTAAATTCTGTTCAAATGAGTATCTATCTTGGTAATTTTCATCTAAACACTTGAATTAGGATAATTTTTAAAAACTCCAAATTTCCTGTTATATTCCACGTGGAGTGATGAAGATGCTGACGGTTCCTTGTTTAGAAGGAACTGTCCTAACAAGGGAGAGGTGTGTACAGCTTCCTGTTTATGATCAATCACTGAGTCAGGGATTTATTATGAACTCTTTACTAATGACAGGCTTTCTGCCAGGCACTCAAGATTGAGCGTTGAAGAAGACAGGCATTTCTTCCTCTCAGATAACTATACGTCTTATCTAATAGATTGAAAATTAACTAGTAAATAAATGGCAAAATGCAGTTATCTTTCATTTATGTGGCCTTATTGCACAGGGCCTGTATTAGCAGATAATGTTTGAAAAAGTGACCAAGTGTGATGGGTCTCTTTACAGAGGCTGTCAAGGAAGGCCTTGCTGAAAAGATGACATTTGCAGTGAGATTTGGAAAGATTTGATATGGTGGGAACACACTGAATGTCCCTGAAAGGCATTTTATGAACAAAGGGTGCAATTGAATCAACCAAAGATTGAAGAAATAGGCAGGGCTGTATCATCTACCTGAATTATATTTTAAAGGTCATTTAAATTGCTCTGTAGAAGATGAAAACTAAGGGACAATAATTGTAGGAAGGAAAACAGATTAGAAAGCAGTTAGCATTGGCCTGATGAAAACTTATTTTAGCATGGACTAGGATGAAAGAAAAATGGGTGTGAGTAGAACTGACAGTTATCTCTGATGAAGTAGATGTTGGTAGGTTGAGGTAAAGCAAGAAATAAAAACAATGCCAGATTTAAAAAATTTTATCTTACTTTTTTTAGCATGAGCAAATGAGTAAATAGTGTCATATTTTCTCTTTTTCTTTTTATAAGGAAAAAATTAAGATAGAGACGGTTTTATCAGGTGGATCAAGAGTTCAAAGGTTCTGTTTTGGCTGTGTTAAATCTGAGAAGCCTGTAAGGCATCCAAGCTTCTCTGAAGTTCTGTAGCTCAATCTGGAATGAGGCTGCAAATCTATCAGCCTTCAAAATGCAGGTATTACTTCCAACCAGGAGATTGAATAACCATCTAAGGAAGAATTTTTTAAGAAAAGATGTATGAACATGGGTAGAATTCAAGGATTGATGTGGATGTAAAAACATTTCATTTTAATTTTTACCAAAGTCTAATTGATAGCTGGCATTTTCCTCAATTATCAGTGAAGTAAAAGCAAAACGGAATCACCAAGAGAAATCACAGACATCACATTTAGGTCATTGCTGATATCTCAAAATGTGGTTCACACTCAATTCTATTTCAAATTTGAGGTAGGTAGTAGATATGCTACTTTATCTTCCTATTTAACATGTAAATAAGAAGCACTATATTACTTCACTACAAATCTGTGTGTGTGTGTGTGTGTGTATATATATATATATATATATATAGAAAGAGAGAGAGAGAGAGAAATGCATGGTTTTCTTTATGAACATATATATTTTATTTTATGCATTAAAAACATTCATAGAATGGGTCCGTGAGTTTCAACAGACTACTAAAAGGGTTCATCGCACAAAAAATAATTTAAAAACCTTGAAAGGAGAGACTGTGGAGTCCAGAAGGCCAGCCAGCACTGAGAAGGCACATAAAAGAGAAGGCGCCAAGAAGTGAGATGGAGAACGAGTGGCCAATAATGCAGAAGAGAAATCAGGGATGTCTGGCATGGTTAAGGACAAGAGTAATCAATGAAGAAAGAGCCTTATTATTTTTTCTCCATGGATGCACAGCATTCATTTTATTAGCACTTATTGTGGGGTAAGCCTACTACTAACCCTTTGGGATCAAGGTTAGAGAGTGATGATGTGTGTCTCTAAGTTGCTCATATCTTGCCCTTTCTTTGATCTCAAATACACCCCCTCTTTTGCTGGCTTGAACAATCACCACTAATGCCATTATGCAGAGTGAGGAAATAGAATGGCTGTTTCCAGAAGGAACAAGTAGATGCTCAGTAGAGTCTCATTTATTTAAAAATCTGCATGAAGCCATGAATCATCTAGGAAGAGCAACTGAGATACATGGGATGAAGTAGATGAGGGTGAAAACAGGGACAAAAATGCCTTCCTTCTTATTCTATTATGGCACTTTATTTTTATGGATACAAAAATATCATTATATAGATAACCATCGTGAAATGCTGAAATTAGTTATTAATTAAAGGTTTAAAGTAAATATAACTGGCAGGCCAATAGTCTTTATTTTTTAAATCATCCCCTGATAGATTTAATATTGTTCATCAGGCTGCTATAATGAAGAGGAAAAAGAGTAGAGTATGTTTTATTTGAAATATAACTTAAGTACGACTAACTATAATATAACAAAATGTTTTCAGTTTTTTCTCTTATCAATTTGGTAGAGTACAAAATCTTAGCTTTATACTCAAACAAAAATGGATATAATTCCTGGCTTAGTCACCTAGTAGATGAATCCCAATAGAAAAAGATGTCACACTTAGATAAGCTAAAAGAGGAGTGTTTAATGAAAGGACTGGTTTACAAAGCTGTGGGCACTTTTCCCAAGTATGGCGAGGAGATGTATAGAACGACAGCTTCCTGCCAAATTGAGATGGAGCATTTATTTAGGGAGCTTACATGGGGTCCTCATCCTCGGTGGCAAGAGGAGAGACACAATTTTCTGAGCTCCATCGTGCACACCTACCAAGAACTTGGTTGGTCTTTTTGTAATGGCTGAGGCATCTCAAGATTAAAGGTACACAGTTTAAAGATGTTTATCAAGGCATGCAGGGGTGCATGTGATTTCTGCAGAATGCTTTGATTACGATCAAAGAAGCAGATGTTCACAAGAAGGAAAAGGTCAGATAGTTATAGTTTTACTGACTTCGAGATTTACTGATCCTCAGCAGGTGCCAGCTGAATCTAGCCTGCAGTTTAATTTTAGGAAAGGGCAGTCAGAGTTGGGGGAAGCTAAATTACCTATGCCACAGCACTGTTTAGAGAAACAATAATATGAAGGACTCTGAGGCAAACCTCTACAGAGGGAGTTTACTCTGACCCACTTAGAGAGGTATGGCTGCAGGTGGACGCTGCACCTAAGAGCTACGGCCTTGTAGAAAAGCAGACTCAACTAGAATGCCATCAAGCAAGGAGAGACTTGGAGGAGCACTCTGCGCTCTCTTTCTTCCAACTCCCTGATTTCCTTGTGGTGTTTTCCATTGGCTAACCCCAAACAGCTGTCAAAGTACAAGGGGGCCCCCTGAAGCAGTCCAGAGAACTTAGAGTCCTGGAGAATAAAGAGTGCAGAATGGACTAGAGGGGCTAATGGTGAAAACCAATTACACTGGCCAAGAATCTAACATGTCTGAGAAAATGCCTTCTTGTTTATAATTAAAGTTATTACAGATCTGGATAACTGAAGAATCAACATGGGTAAACCTACATATAAAACCAAAAGTCTCATTGCTCTCTCACCCTCACCCATCCCTACAAAAATAAAAAGAGGGTGAAACATCTCATGGGTTTATTGAGAGAGTAAAACAGAATAAACCCAGATGCTGCTTTACAAGTTTTTAGCACCAGTTATTTTCTTCTATTTCCCCCACCTTTACCTTCTCTGTATAACAAAAACAACACAGAAACAAAATCCCACTGGTCAAAGATCTGCAAACACATCCATTTAACAATAGTTCATCAATTATTCTCTCATGCTGATTATTGGCTTCCTTCCCCTTTTTCTTCAGTTACCATATCTGTCCTATTTACTCATCATTCCTAATAGCAAGAGTGATCTATGTGCTGTTGATCAACATTGAAAACTATCACAATCTGGACACTTTTAGAGTTCCTTCCTCTTAGGATTCTTTTCTCAGCACGCCTTTTCCTCCTTTTTTTCCTTCATTTCTTTGCCTCTTCCATTTCTCTCTCTCCACGCAGTCTCCTTCTTTATCCTTCCCTCTCTCTGTATTGTCTGTTTTTCAAGGTAAGAGAATGTTAACCATAAGGGAGTGATTGAGAAAGTTTGAGTATTATAGGGTTTTGAGAAAAATGAGTTTGTTTGTTTTTTCTATGTCTGTCAAACTTCAGCCATGGAAGTGATGGACTCCAAGTTCTCATATTTTTTCACTGTGCAGCCGTTTCCTGACTGAACTAATGAAGACTTAAGAATGATGGCTTGTCAGGTGAGCATATTTCTGCCGTATGTTGAGTCATTTTTCTTCTCTAAAAATGCTATAGATTAATCATGCAGTTTCATTTGTAAAATCAGTAAGAAGAGGAATGGTGATAATTTTGACTCAGATTAAGGGAAAAGGACATAAATATTTAATATAGCAGACTGTGAAAGCCCCCACAAAAAAGACAAATATTGGGACTATGAAGCAATATTTAAAAGTTGAAAACAGATTAATTTCAGCCATCTTAAATAAAACCACCAGATAACTGGATTTTTAACATGAAATATCTCTCTTCCTGGGCCTAATTTTTCCCACAAGCCTATGCTCATGCCTTGGTTCAGATTTTCTCTCCCTTGAGAGCTGTGCCTGGATTAAAACAACTGCAAATGGCCACCCCAGTCAGGGACATCGTGTTTGCAAAGTCCTCTTAAGATATCCAAGTACAACGATGTGCAATTTATATGTTTGTGAGTTTAAATCATTAATTTACTGTGAAACTGAAGGTAAGTCTTTATTTAAAGCTAGTGTTCAATGTATTATTACAGAACTGGATAACTGAAGAATCAGTATGGATAAGCCTACACGCATAATCAAAAGTCTCATTGCTCTCCCTCCCCCGCCACCCCCACAACAGTTTGCCCCAAATAGCTCTACACTTTTAGCTCCACTAGGGGCTCCCAAGATCTTCCATTCTTTACACATTTCTCGCTGTTCTTCATTATGAATAAGTAACTACCCTATATCTGTCTTTCCGATCTTGTTTCCAATCTTTTACTACATCTCCAAAGCCACTTTCAAAGATAAAATCTTTTAAAAATCTCCAATAAACTAAAAAACAACTCCCTTGAAGATAGGGGACCAATTTTGATTCTATGTAATACTGTAAAATTCAAAACCACAATGAGAGATTTCCAGGTAAGATTTTGGATTAGTCTTCCAGGGCAGCTAAGTCAACAGCCAGGAAACTGTCTGCAACAACTGTTTGGGGTTCCCGAGGCCAGAGCACTGCATACCACCAAGGGAAGACCAGAAGGAAGAGTATGACAAACCGTGGTGAAGATCTGCCTCTCTCCACGCTTCAGAGGCTGTGCCCCCACCCCAGTGCATGGCAGGCCACCTCTGGGGCCACTCCCTGGCTGGAAAGAAAAGTCCTCTTTCCCAAGAATGGGGGCAACACAGCCAGGCACCCATTGAGGCTTATTATTAGCAAATTAGAATATAGCTGGATCTGAGATCAAAGGACACTACAGTTTCAACATGCCTAGGACAGAAAGCAGCACCCTGCAGCCTCCTCTTCAACCCCACCCCCAGCAGGGATGGAGCAAGGTTGATTTAAAGGCACAGTGCCTTCTTGGGGCAGGGCAGGAGGGGGCACTCTGCTGAAGGGCTGCTCCTGCCCAAGCAAAGGGGGTGACATGCTCCAGCACAGTTCGCAACTTTTGATTGGAGAATTCAGGTCTGAGCTACAGTTTGAACCTGCCCACCCCAGAAGAAAGCAGTGGGCAGCCTCTTTCAACCACACCCCCTGCAGGGGTGGGATCCCTTGAGAATTAAAAGCAGGGGTGCTGGGAGCAGTTGGCTGAAGAGGGCCATCTACTGGCCAGGCCAGGAAGCACAGGTCCAGGAGCCATCAAAGAGGAAATGTCCTTCTGGGTCTCCTTCCCAGGATACTCTGGAACTGATCATCACCCCTTTGCGGGTCCTGGGCCCTGCTTTGGCCGGGAAAACTGATTGGTAAAGTCCTCTCCAGGTGACCCTCCTCCCAGAATTTGCCCTCCAGGAAAAGCAGCTTGAGCTAATGAAAGGCGGGTTAAAAAATCTATAGCGCAAATAAAAAAAAAAAGAACAGATCAACATTCCTGGAGAAGGAACAGCAGACAGGAAGCTTTCTCCTGGGGGTGAAACAATTGCACAAATACAGCAATCTCAAAGCTTGTACCATATATCCAGGGCAAGAATAAGATGAATAAGAGCTGATAAAATCTGATCAGTTAAATAGGAGCTACTCTCAAGGTCAAGAATAAGTTGAACCAAGTGTCACAGAAGAGCCTTAGCACAAAGCCAATTCACAGGAAAACCCTAGAGGAGAGAGAGAAACGCGTCCCGTGCAAACTAATCAAGAAAATCTCATGGCTAGAATTAGCAAAAAATTACAAGCATTACTAAGAAACAGGAAGATATGGTTCAATCAAGGGAACAAATTAAACTTCAAAGGAGACAAAGAATTTGGAACAATTAATCAAATTTCAAACAAATCATCTAAACCAATTCAAGGAGATGAAGGAAAATATGGCTATAGAATGAAAAGATATTAAGAAAACAATAGGTGAGCATAAAGAAGAATCTGCAAGTTTAAAAAAGAAACAAGAGAAATGATGGGAATGAAAGGCACAATAAATGAATACTAAAATGCTTGTTATTTTGATGTGTTAACACTGAACATCAGTTTCTTCCTACCTAGGTTTTTAATTGATTGGCTTTTTGTTGAGCCTCTACTTTTACGCTTAGTCCAGCGAATTCTGAGCCCTGATTAGCCCGTGTTTGCCTGTTCAGATTTTCTTAGCTCTTCATCTGCTTCTTGCCCTAGATATGCAGTACCATTTTTAAGACAGCGATTTTGTGCAATCGTTTCACCTCCAGGGGAGAGCTTCCTTTCCTCGGTTCCTTCACTGGGAATCTTGACCTGTTCTGTTTGGTTTTGTGCAGAATTTTCTCTCCCCAGCTCCTGTGATTTGCTTAAATTCTCCCCCTCACTCCATGTCCCCTTTTCCTTACACTTTTCAGTTCTGGGAGCCATCCTGGATTACGGCAGCTCAGTTTGTATTTATGTATTTTTGCTGTGATGTTTTTCTGCCTCCAGTTCTTACCAGTTAGGGTATCCCTGCCCCAGGGCCCCAGAAGGGGTCAATCCAGAACGGTCCGCTGGGCATTTAGGTGGCGCAGTGAGCAGAAATGGGATGGGTGTGCGCTGCTTGACATCAGTGCTGGCACGGCCTCTCCCCCAAAACCCTGGGGCATTTTAAATATTGAAGCCTCGTAGCTTGTGTTCTGTCCCGGGTCTCTGTGGCCTGGGGACCCCGTGCCTGGACCTGCTGGAGTTCTACCTGGCTGCAGGGAGTGGCTCTGGGGTCTGCATCCACGGCGGGAGGGGTCAGCCACCTGCCGCTGGGCGACTCCCGAGCTGTGCAGGACCCAGGGGCCGGGAGAGTCCTGGCCGGTGGTCTGGGAGGAGAGCTCTTCACTGACCTTGGAAAAGAGTCTTCTTTTCCTTCGATTCAGCATTTGTGGGTCCTTCTCCAGTCTCGACCACCCTCCAGAGTGCTAAACAAGTGGGATTTGCCCTTTTTAGTTGATTCTGAAGGGAGAATTTTCCAGAGCATGCCTTACGTCACCCTGTTGATGATGTCACCCCCGCAATAGACTTTTAAAAGACTATATTTCTTATTTGTGATGAGCTATAACTACACACAGATTATTTATGAGATATATTCTGAGTTTTTCCCTACATGTTTCAGTAACAATCCTACCACTAAGTTCTATCAAATGGAGAAATATCTCACCTAATCTGGTTTAGTACTATACAGCTAGAAAAATGTGCATGGGGATTTTCACTTTGCCTCGCAAAAAGAAAGATTAGTTCCTGCTGGAGGCGGCCAAGCACACTAAGTGAACCCAAAATGTTCTTAAGGAAAATAATAATGTATTTTAAACCCAGTACAGGAAATTTTGTATCCAGCTTTAATACTAGGCGGTGAAAAACTTAGGTACTTTGCAAAGGAAAGCATAGATTTATTGATTTTGGCAAAAACAAAATTTTAATAAAAAATGACCAAACATTCAAGTAAAGGAATGCTTAGGAGAAGGAGAAAATGCACAAAAGTTTATGCATTTGTCAAAGCCCATAAAACTTCACGATACAAAAAGTCTACTTTAATATTTAAAATAAAAAATTTAAGCATTCAGAGGATTAGAGAATGTAATGCAGAATGTGACAAAATAATCTAAGTGAATTATAAATGTTTGAAACAATATCATTGAAGGGGTGGGGGAAAACTGTGCTGACCTAAATAATTGTCGAATGACTGGAGTCTGTAAGAGGAAAGGCAGACAAACTCTGCAGAAGCAATGTGCTCTAGATGCTAAACTTGTTTCCCCAAGGACAGTGGCTAACAATTCTGATAATGCTATGCAGTATGCACGCATACTGGAATTGAACGATTGAGTAGATGGACGGCAGATGGTGGGGGCCAGGTTGCTCCTTGTTGGAGGTGAGTTTACAGATAGGCAAGAGGGGGGGCTAGAATCATCCACCTGCTCATAGAGCAGAGCTGGAGACATCAGTACCAACTCATGCTTGGCTTAATATAGATTCAGGTGGTTGAGCATAGCAATGTTTACAGATATGTGTACACACACGTATTTCCTTGCTCTGTCACCTGAGAGAGCCTAGAAGAAATGGCTCTCCAGTAAGTTGACTTCCTTCCAAAGAGAACAGTATGGAAGGGGGAGTGGGAAGAGGAACTTTAGAGTAGACAAACCTGAAAAACAGTACCTCAGTCAGGTGATCAAGTTTTACATCAACAGTGATGATGGAAAGGGCACCTTACCTCTGTGATTATTGTCTGTAAAACACATAATCCCACTCTACTCATGAGAAAACATCAGACCAAGCCCAACTGAGGCACTTTCTACCAAATATCTGACCAATAATTCTCAAACTGTCAAGTCCATCAAAAGCAAGGAAAGTCTGAGAAACTACTGCAGCCAAGGAGACATGACAACCAAATGAAACAACAGGATCCTGGAACAGAGAATGACATTAGGTAGAAAATAAGGAAACCTGAATAAAATATGAACATTTGTTAATAATCTTGGTTCAATATTGTTCATTAAATTTAACAAATGTACCATACTGATGTAAGAATGTTGTTGCAGCATAAATGGGAACTTTCCGTACTGTCACTGCACTTTTGCTGTAAATCTAAAACTATTGTAAAAAATTATTAATAATCTTTGCTTTTAAAATAAATAGTATTTTAATGGTTGACCACTGAATATACCATATACCACCAAAAATTAAAAATAGTGTCCATTTATTGACAATTTACTATGAACCAAGACATATTCCAAGTATAAGGATCAAATTTACAAAACAATTAAAAGATATATCACATATTGACTTCACACTATATTTCAAGAACTATTCTAAGTGCTTTATATATCGTCTCATTTATTACTCACAGCTCTATGAAGTATATATTATACTTTTATTCCTGAAGACACTGACACGCAGGAAAAAGCTTGTATAATCCAACATTATACAAAGGTAAGTAGGTCACTCCAATGAGGCAGTCCGATTTCCCTTTGTTCATAAGAATTACATAGTACTATCTCTGTCATTTAATCATTATGAAAGTCCTCCAGCATAGATGCTAATATTAACCTTAAACTATGGATGACTAAAATGATTTGTAAAAATGTTTATTTTCCAGTAACATATTTTGTAAGAAGCAGAACGTGCCTGGTCCTAAACTCCCTCCTTTCCACTGCTATTCAGGGAGTCATCATTTGGAAACCAAGTATCTCTAAACCGTAGGATGTTCTGCCATGCACATTGAAAGATATAAAGATATATACCAGCTATTTATTTTGTCCTCATAAAACATTCAAATTATATACACACATGCACACTGTCAGAGACATATAGGTAAATATGGTTTAGAAGTGTGTGTGTGTGCTGTGTGGGTGTGTATAATCAATTATATTATCAACTAGAATTAGGTCCACTGACATTTGGCATAAGCCTAAAATGACAGTAGCTTAAACAAGACAGACACGTGCTTCTCTCCCAAATGAAAGCGATGCAGAAGTACGTAGTACAGCGCTGCAGGGCTCTCAGTTGTGTGAGAGTTAAAGCTTCCTTCCATCTTGATGTTTGCTCATTTCATGAACATAGCCCTAGTTAGATATCTGAGCTACAGTCTTCACATCTCAAATCCAAGTGAACAAAAATTCTTCAGGATAACAGGAAGGCATACTGCCTTCCTTGAAGCACTCGTTAAGGTTGAGATGTTTATGGTGCGTCCATGAGGCGGCAGTTAATAGTCAGGGGAACCCAGCAGCGGCATACATGCTGGTGTCATCACTCTTTAGGTAGGGCTAGGAACACTGTAAGGACAAAGGCTGGTGGCTAAAGATAGAACTTAAAGCTCCAACAGTTTGAAGTTTTTCGTGAATCCCAGAAAATATCATGTTGTTAAGATGAATCTATTCCTATGAGTATGAGATTGATTACATTAAATTCAGTTAAGGGGCTTTTGATCAGCTCACTAGATTAGATCGCTTTAGGGCTTTTGTTTGGACTTCATCGGTGAGGCATGGCCCAAGTTGGGTCTCCGCCCTCTCACTGGTTCTTTTGTAAACGGAGAACACACAGAGAGAGAAGAAACAGAGAAAGACAGCTGCCATTTTTACCCTGCCAGTATCTGGTGGCGGTGCTGCAAATGCAGATACCAAAAATATTTGAATGGTTTTATAAATGGGTAAGAGGAAGATTTTGGAGGAACTGTGTCATGCTTGATAGAAAATGCCTGGCTTGCTCTGAAGTGACTGGTGGTAAAAACATGGATGTTAAAGTTATTTCTGATGAAAGTCTTAGGCAGAAATGATGGCTGGAAGGAAGGCAATTCTTGTTTTAAAGTGGCAGAGAACTTGGCAAATTTGACTCCTGATGTTAGATGGAAGGCAGAATTCGATAGTGAGATTTCCAAACTAAATGTGGAAAATATGGCCTGGCTTCTCCTTGCAGCTTATAGCAAAATGTGAGAGGAAAGAGATAAGCTGAGAACTAAACTCCTGGACACAAAGAAACCAGAGATTGATAATTTGGGAAAATCCAACTTCCTGAAAACAAGTCCCCAGAGGATAGTGCCCCATGTGAAGACTAAGATAAACTTGGAACTGGGCAGCCATTTCCTTTAGGTCAGGACTGGAAGTAGCTATCCAGGAAGGATCTGTGGAAGATCTTACTGCCTGATGGCTAAGATCATGCAACTGCATGCAAAACCAAGGAGCTATTTGCGAGATGTGTATGAATGAAACCACTGTCAGCTTGGACAAAAAGGTAGAAGAAAGGGAAAGATTGAGGCAGAAATCACTTCAAGGGCAAAATCATGGATACTGAAGTCTGGACTTAAGACACAATCTCAGGCCAAGAAAGCAGACCCCACCCATGTATGCAGAAAGCATGAGTTTGCCCTGGCATTTGAAGAGGGTGGGCCTTACAGTGCATTGTTCTGGAAGACTGTGGCTGCCCCAGGCTACAGAGAGGGTGAGGCACATTTCCCAGAGATTCAGGAGAGTTTGGTTGCCACCCCACTGTTCTGAGAGGGTTCGGCCTGTGTCCCATAGGACATTTTCACAGCCTCAGAACTGTAAGCTTTTACACTAATAAGTATCAAATTATAAAGCCAACTCATCTCTGGTATTTTGCATTGGCGGCCTTAGTGAACAAAACAAGAACAAATAAAAAATTTTAGAAAGTACATTGAGGAAGACTGGCATGTATATGAGAGCAAAGTTACCTTTGGTAGATATTATTAATTGTCTAGTTAACATCTTACACGTCAGTAATAACAACAACAAAAACAGACCTCTCTATTATCACCTAATTCATTGATGAAATTTCATTTTAGAACACTGCATAAAATCATCAAGTTACTTGATGTACAAGGATGTTGTACAAATCTTTAAATCTCCTAATTCTCTATTTGGCAATAAGTAATAAATGCAAGATCATATCATTTACTTTGATGCCAAACCTTTGTGCTGATTATTAAATATTGAAAGGCTTTGAAAGATACTTGAAAAATGAAAACTATGTATATTAGCATTTGCTAATTCTTACTAGGAATAATTTACCAGGCATGCTCTTGAATTTTGGCCAGTATATTAACTCTTTGAGGCCACTAAGGTAAGAATTTACATAGAACAGCAACTGGCTAAATGATGTTCTCATGGTCTGAATGGGTACATTCACTTATCTAATAGCATAGTATATTGCCATAGAATAATCCAGTTCCTGAAAGTACTGACAATGTCTCTTCCAATGTTATTTTATATCTTCAAATTTGGATGAATCCAGCTGTAACTTTTGGAACTTTGGTACTTAGCGATTCCACTGACTTTAATGGAATTTCCAGTTTTGGTCAAGAACGAGGGGTCACAACTTAATGAGTCTGATATACCCAAACTGACTCTGAGTTCTAGTTCAATGATTCCAGCCATTTTCATCACTCATTCATCAAAAAAAAAATATTTTTGCCAACTATGTGCAAAGCACTATTTTAGGTATTGGAAGGAAACAACTAAGCCTCATTGAGTTTTAGCATGAGCCCAGAATTCTGGTGGAGACTTAGGAAATCTCTCTTTACTATGTTTCAGCATATGTGATTGCATATATACAATATATTACAATGAAAATGCAAGCAACTACCTCTCATAGTCACATAATGGAATTCTGTTAGATATTTTCTAAACATCATGCAACAAGAATAAAATGGGTAATTATAGCGAACGGAGACTGCTTTCAAGACTTCCTGTACAAACATAAGCCCATTTAGAGATTCCCATTCACTTGTTAGTGATACTAGAAGGATTAGCTCAGTGTCATTTGATTTTTCTCCAGGCTCTCAACCAGGTATCTACTCCAGTTAAAGCATCAAGAATAAAGAGCTTCCTCCTGAAATTGCAAAGATGCTCAGAACTCTGGGGGTTGAAAAGGAGTGTGATGAAAGCTAGGTCACTCTTTCATTTAAAAACAGTTTAGGATTTAGATAAGATAGTGATTTGTTGCAAAAATGTAACCCTCTCAAGATGATTACTTTTAGTAAAATTTACTTGAGTGAGACTGATTCATGCCAAGTGTTTTCTTTCTATCTATCTCTCTATCTATCTATCCATTCATTACACATCCATATATATCCTGACACTGGCTATTACTGGTTATGGATGAGAATCTTTTTTTAATTTAAAATAAAAATAATTTATAAGTTTAAATTGTTATATGTCTATAATTGAATATATACTTTTATATGATGATAGAAGTATAATTTTTAGCATGCCAAAATAAAATGCTTCATAAATCAAATTAGAAATAGTTGAAAGCAAGGCAATAATGTTTCAGCTTCATTAATTTAATAGAAAATAGCGTAAATATAGTGAAACATTCAACTTAAACATTTCTTTCAAAAAATTTATTTTTCTATTTAGAAAACAGTCACCCCAGATGTTAGGTAAACAGGTTGTGCACATCTGAAGTTCTTGGACTATTCATACAACATAATTTTTCTATTATTCATGTTGACTTCAATTCAGACTTCTGTGTTTTGCTGTTTATGACCAAATTATTTCCCTTTCCTTCCACATACAATTAGATGGGTGGTAATAAAACGTAATAAGGGAAAAGCATGGTAATTAAGAATAAGTAGAAATAGTACACAAACCTACTAATTGCATATAGATCTGCATGGACTTAACCACACATACAGTAATAGAAACTGTTACAAAACACTCCAAAAAACACTCTGTGGGTATTTTTTAACCTACTATTTTACTCAATTTTTGACATGTATTATTAACTGGTCAAGATTATCATATGCCTTCATTCTACTTCATTATAATAATTTAGATTAACATTGTACTTAACTTATTCCTAGTCTTATACCAAGTTGGTAGAAAATAGTAAAGATTGAAGGATTCATTTTAATCTTTTTAGCTGAAATAAGAAAATAAAGTGTTTAAATGTTTTCAAAGTACCTAAGAGCAATGTTTCAACACTTAATTTTTTTGCAATCCTTTTGCTATTGCTTTATAATTTAGAAATGCTATAGATGGGGCAATTAATTCCATGTTGGTTCCCATGTGGTTAAATGCTAAGTCTTAGTTTAAGACATACCTGCGTTCAAATCCAGCTGTGTAATCTTTAGCAATATACCTGGGCTCTAGACACAGTAATAACTGAAGAAAAGGAAAACAAGGGATTCAAACTGGGATGGAAGGAACGAAACTATCCTTATATTTGATTAAGTAGAGAATCCCAAGGCATCAAGACACAATCAATTAGCAAGTTTAGCACTAATAGTTCTTCAAGTAAGGGCACAGGAATTAAGTAAAGTCAATATACCAAACCCAGACGTATTTCTTTTCATATACTAGCCATGAATATTTGGAAACTGAGTTTTTAAGTGACATAATAGCACCAAAAACCACAAAAGGCTCATCAATAAATATAACAAAATAACTGTGCTTTCTGGGGGCTGGAAACTGAAAACATGGATGAAAGAAATAAAATAAGTCCTAAATAAGTGGAGAGATATATTGTGTTCCTGGTCTGGAAAACTCAAGGTTCTTGTTACTTCTCCCCAAATTGATCATAGATTCTTTGCATTCTCAATCAAAATCTCAGGAGAATATTTTTGTAGGATTCCATGTCGAAGTTCTAAAGTTCATTTTGAAAGATAAAGGAGTTCTACTTTCTAAAACACTTTTTGAATAAAAAGTAAAGTTGGAGAGTACACTTCCTGATTTCAAAATCTATTCTAAATATAATTAATCATGACAGTATTGTATTGGAGAAAGGCGAAACATATAGATCAATTAAAAAGAACAGAATCCATCGATTTTTGACAAAGATGCAGAAGTAATTTAATAAGGACATTCTTTCCCATAAATGATGCTGGAACGATTGAATATCCACATGCAAAAAAAATGTAATTTCATGCATATCCTTATCCATACCTCACATTAGAAGTTATGATCATAAATGTTCTCAAATGTTAATCATAATACCCCCCAAATTAAAAAAATAGTTCTTTTAAAAATTACACAGTTATCACTCATCTTAGTCTCCTACAAATCCCTTAAAGACAGGGGCAATAAATCACATTAATTTTTTATTAAGATATTTACAAATGTACAGAATAACATGGCTTCATACAGGAATAGATACCTTATATTTCCCTGATACTCTTGATTTGTACTAATATTATCTCTTCATAGCAACAGCAACACAAGTGTGAAGAATACGTCTTGTGTTCAGTTTTATTGAAGTATAATTTATATACAATGTAATTCAACTTTTTTAGCGCACAGTTCAATAATTTTAGACAAATGCAAACAGTTGTATAATCATTTACACTATCAAGTGGAGAATGACTTAGAATTGAAAAAAATTCCCTCCTTACCCTTTGTAGTCAAAATTTCCCATTCCCCCCCCCCCCTGCAACCGCTAATCACGTTTCTGTTCCTATCGTCCTCCCTTTTCTATAGAGATGTAAATAAAAGCATATGGCCTGTAGCCTTTAATCTGGCCTCTTTTATTTAGCATAAAGCAATTAAAAGTCAGGGCAGGTGATTTTGTGTATAAGTAATTTTTTCTTATTATTGATGAATATAATTATACCACAAGCTTTTATCCATCCATCATTTTGTTTTTGTCAACAATGAATAGAGACATTGTAAACTTTGGCTTAAAAGTTCCTGTGTAAACATAAGTTTTAATTTCTATTGGATATATAACTCAGTGGAATTGCAGGGCCACAGGTTAAATGCTTATTTAACTTCATAAGCAATTGCCACGCTGTTTTCCAAAGTGGCTGTACCCGTTTTTTTCATCCCTTCCAGAAATATTTAAGCATTCTGTTGCTTCACATCTTCACCAGCAGTTTGCATTGTCATTTGTTTTGAGGTTGTGTTTGGCATTGTTTTGTTTTGTCATTCTAATAGCTGTGCAGTGGTATCTCATTGTGGTTTTAAATTGCATTTCCCTGATGACTAACGGTATTGAGCAACTTTTCATGTGCTTATTTGCCATCCATCCATCTTCTTTAGTAAAATGCCTGTTTAAATCTTTTACCCAGTAACTAGCAGTCATTTATCAGATATGTTTTTCAAATAATTAGGAAAGAAATTGTTTCTCAACACAACAAATATCATGACTTATTTTGAGTTTAATTCATGCTTATACCCCAAATTTTATTAAAAATCATAAAAAGGTCAAACAATAACTCATGGTCCTTAACTTCCAAAAAATTATAATAGAATAAGATGAATGATAGACATGTGAACATAGGTAAATGTATTGATTATCTGAGGGAAGGAGTGAGTGTAACTTGTTTGGTTGAGCACCTGCTTCCCATGTACGAGGTCCCGGGTTCAACCCTATGTGTCTCCTTTAAAAAAAAAAAAAAAAGATTAGCTGAGGGAGTGGTGATGGAAATTTAGGATCTTTCAGGTTATATTTTTTGGAAGTATTATCATACCTGGTTTGAACGGCATATTTAAAACTATGCCAATCCTGCTGCCATGTAACTATACTGTGCTAAAAGATTTGACAGTTTTTGAAATGCTTTGTCTAACATGTATAGAAATATTTCACAGCATACCACTCACTCACTCATAAGTATTTAGTTATTTGTCATTCTAATAGCTGTGCAGTGGTATCTCATTGTGGTTTAGTTACATAAGTATTTAGTTACAGAAATTAAATTCATTTTATATAAATTCACCTTAGCTATTAGAAGGAACAGAGTGGAGTGGACAAACAGGATTTCATATAGACCCTCTTGGGTTTTGAAAATGTTGTTGTCACATAAACTATGACATGTAGCAAGTCATTTAACTGGAGAGGCAGTTTCTTTATGTGTAAAATGAATATAACATTATCTGTCTTAAGAGATTATTTAAAAGTTTAAATATTATATATGCGGTCAACTAATGATTATTGTTATTATTCACTGATCATGTATGTAAATGTATACATATCCAATTTTAGTTGTTCATTCAGTGTTTTTGTTTTTTTAATAAAGAGTTTGGTAAACAAAATCAGGGACTTTCATTAAATATTTAGGCAATTTGGTTACTAGAGTCCACTCTACTGATGTTTTCTAGTAAAATAATAATAAATTTTTAAATTGAAATTCTAGAAAGGGGACTTAGACAATGCCTCTAAATATAGAGACATAGCCATTTTAAGTGAAATGTAGGTAATCAATCAGATATTTTTCATGTAACTTGCTCTTGATATTCATTTCCTACTCTTTAGGGCTTTTTCTATATTTCATTCCTAATATCCTCAAATCCTTTCACTTAAGACTTTTGTGAGGTTTCACTCTCATCTTGTGGTCTGCTAAGTGATTTTTTTCCTCTCTTTGATTCCTTCTGCCATTCGGTGGTGGCAATCAGGTGGACAAAAGGTAATAACTGCTCAAGAAACACCATTATTTCTTTATATTCTTTATTATGTCTTTAATGGAGTGATATCAGGACTGTAAGTTTTTCTAGGAAACAAATCTAGGTATCTATAATGATACCTGTTTTATCTCTGTTAAAATTTCCACAGAAAGCTAAAAACACATACATATTTGTAAATATATGTAATCCGTCCATCCATCCATCCATCCATCCATCCATCCATCCAACAAATGTTAAAGATTTTCAGTTCCCATTTACTTCCAGAAATAAAATCTTGGAGGAATCACTCTTAGTCATTTTATTACCCACAAGTCACTGGGGATGATGAACCAACTACTGTACTTTTCCTAAAGAGATCATAATTTAGTAAGGGAAGTAGGATGTGAACAGAAAGTCACTGATACCAAGCAGCAACATGATGTTATAGTGAAACACACATCAAATCTAGATTCAGAACATCTGTTCACTTTGGGTTCACTTTCAATGTCACCTTGTGAAAGTGATAATAGCTCTAGAAGAACAGAATTTCTCCAATTTTTGCAGGCCTAAAAATCACTTGGGGGGTTGTTACATGAAGATAGATCCCTGTCTCTCCTGACTCAAATGCCAATCTAAAAGAATGCGATGGGCCCCAGAACCCAAATTTTATTAAGAGCTACATGTGATTCTGATGAGGTATTCCTAAGGCCACACTTGGGGAAACACTGTTGAATAGAGTTATTCCAACACTAAATTTTTACTATTAATATCTATGTATAAGAGCTATAAAATAATGAGTCATAGAAAATCATAGGATCTTAGTTACCTATTTAAATGTCTGACACTTCTAAATAGCCATTAGGTAAGTATTCACTTATGTTCCACAAGTAGCTGGCACGGCTCTGACATGTAGTAGGTATGCTGCATATGTCAGCTAACCTGTATTAAATCTCATGTACACTCAACTACGTTAATAGGTACATACATATTTCAGCAGAAGAGATATTAATTATGATTACAAGACTGGAAAGCATCATAAAATGTGAGAAAATGATATATAGGATAGTAGCTAGAAAAGATGCCTGGAAAGGGAATTCCAGCGAAGGAATTCTTCATATTAGGAAAACCCATGAAGGTGGTAATCCATATTCAAAGAACAATAAATAATCTGGCTTGAAAGGAGTAAGAATATGGGAAATAAGTGGGAGTTAGATCTGAAAATGCATATCTAGCACCATCAAATACTAAGCCTCAAATACTAAGAAGTTTACAACCTGCTCCATCAGGCCACTAAAGGCTTTTTAGCTGGAAAGATATGACAATATTGACAGGTTCTCTTAGAAAAAATTTTTACTATACTTTAGAACATCCCATAGTGGAAAGAGGAGGGAGTTACTAGGGCTAACCTATAATAAATATGATTACAACCATAAACATCATCAAGTAAGCTTGGTGCTTACAATTTACAAATAATTTTCTCCCAAATCTCCTCTCTGCAAACTTTAAAGGTAGGTGTTTTTCTCGTGTGATTAAGTAGTTTGTATAAGGTCAAAGTGATTGAAAATGGCAAAATTGGGATTGACACCTAGTTTCTCATACCTTTTCCTCCAAGTTTTTTCCCTATTCTTGGACTTATCCACCATTCTTTTATTATCAAGAGGCGAGTCTAATCCTTCATGCGGTTTTGGCTTCGTAAATATATTTGCTTTGCTGACAAATGTTTCCCGAGTGGAGCTCTTGCTTTAGTTGTCATGGTGGTCCAAACATTTGCATTCTTGGAAAAGGATGGATAACCAAACATTTATGCCAAAAGTCCCACAGACCAGCTGCCTTTCACAAGCTGGAGGGAGGCAGCGTTTGTAGGAAAGGAAAGTTTACAGATGGAAGGATGCAAACATTGTCAAGAGCCGTGCATGCTGAAAGCAGGCTGGCAGTCAGCGCTCTCCCATAGACAGTTTCTGCACCCACAGATATTTTGCCTGCAACACAATTCCACGAGTACCAGAAAATATTAACCTTTTTACTTCTCCGTGAGATTTTGGAGAAGTGGCACAACATTCATGGAAATCCGTTCCTGACAGTGTTACATCTTTGAAAGTATCTTTGCTAGTAACTGACTTGATATTTGCAGAATTTCAATTTAAATGCCACTTGAAGTTCAAAAGTAGTTTTTAAAACCCAATATCTATTGAAAGCATTAGTCATAACTTCTCATTTGCTTGGATTCTCCCCGAGGAAAATATCAGCTCATCACTTTCTATTTCTTATGACAAATCTTTTGAAGGCATTTTCCCTAATCAATTGTGGAAAACACTGTAATTCAATACTATCTCGGTATAAATATATTCAAGAAAGAAATTAAAGGACAGGTTTAGAATACCTGCCAGATCTCAATAAGGATAGTGAAAATGATTTAGTATGACTCACTACGTCCCACCCAGGCCTGTATAACTCAGCCCCAGTCGACCTACTTAACTCTAATTGGAATAGTCAGCCACATGAAATATAGCCTGACACTCTACTTCACTTTGTATCAAATATTCCTTTTCCTCTCCTACTGTCACTCTGTGGCCTTCTTAATTCTGAGATATAAACCTCATTATTGGTACATGCCTCATTTCAGTCAGTGTTTTTGTGTGATTATATAGAGCCATGCCATTAAATTGCCTAGTCATTAAGACTGCTAGATATTAAGAACATTAGACATTCTCAATCTGTAAGAAATGGTTTATACTGCTAAGCAGTTGTCTCAGCGATTATATTGCGGGCTCGGCCCCACCCATGAGTAGTCTGATAGATGTAGGCTGCAGTTCAGATTAGCATCTTATAGGAAAGTCTGAGTCTTCCAAAGTTTAAGTTTATTTAGATTTTGCAAAGCAGATCCAAGTAACTCCTGAAATGCAATGCTGATGTCTTATAAAGTATTTCTAGGTGTCACCTATAAGTAATTACTTGAAAAAGGCCTACCTCTCCCTTACAGAATAAGCCAGCTTTTCTTCATGAGCAGCAGAGGCATACTTTGGAACAACAAATTTCAAAAGTAATAAAAGAAAAACAAGAATTCTAATTTGTGTATGGATACAAATAGATAGATGGATAATTTCACCTAGAGCTATAGATACACACACATACATATTTTGACCCTTAGATATAAACATGCCCAGAGCCCAGGTGTGTGCTTTATAACTTAAAAGAATATTGATCAAAATGAAAGAAGAGAAAGAAGTGTGATATGAAGGAATAAATTTTTAAGTTTCACACAAAATCTTTTCAGTTACCTTATATGAAATATGGTCAACACAAGCCTTATGACTGGGGTAGAAGAGAATGATGTGATAAAATATAACTTTTGTTCTCCAAGAAATCCGTAGAGTTTTTGGTTATCTTGGCAAGGGAATATTAATAGATCTTTACATTTTGAGCTGGTGGAAAATGTGGAGTATTTGGTCTTTTATTAATTCTTCCTTTAAATTAAAATAAACTAAGAGAAATGGGGAGGATGAGTCATAATAGTTTCAGCATGCCAAGACTGTTTCATATATAGTGCGACTGCAAGGAACGATTGGGTTAAACGTTCATTTTCAGAATTATAGCTCCCTGCTCCGCATTGTGATTCCTCAGAACAGATATCATCTAATCTCCACTCTACATTCAGTTTTCCATTTCAGTTTGAATCGTGAAGAAGAGAGATGATGGTCTAGCTAATAGTTTAAAATGAAAAGTTAGAAAAGGTACCCAAATAGAGAACCAATATTTCCTTAAAAATAGTTGAAACAACAGAGTAATAGAAATTTTCATATCAAAATGAGTAGACCAATAAAAAGTTATAGGGACTTGAAAGGACCAAACCATATAATAAATGCCAACCACTTAAAATTCTGATTTTATCCACTAGAAGATGTGCTTTAAAGAATATGCCTTCTCTATTCAGTTATAATTACCCCGGAAGGTGTCTATCATAGAAAAGTGGATGGCAAATGTGTACATTAGCTGACACAATGTGCCAGTCATTTTTCAGTTTAATATGAATGCTCAGAAAATCCCCAGATATTTTGAGATACAAGGCAAATATTATTATTAGAAAGGAAATTCAGATCAAAATTAAGGAGTCGACTCTTCCCATATGGATAGTGAAAGTCCTGCAAGCGATGGCTTGATGCCTCACAGTACAAACTCATAACAAGCCACAACAAAACAAACACGCATACACGTATGTTCATGAATTTTAAGCTGCATACACAATCTCTTCAGTTGTCTTTTCCTAAATGTGGTCAACACAAGCCTTACAACTGGAATAAAGTAAAATAATCTGATAAAATACAGGACGAACAAATGAGCACACACGGACAGAGTGAGTATCTTATGGATGCAGCCATCGATGTAGGATAAATGCAGAGGAAGGGATTCAGTTCCAAAGACCCACAGATCTGATCATTCAATCCCTCACTTTGAAAGAACAAATTATATTTAGATTAGCTAAAAAGAATCTCAACTAGAATGTATAAACATGGCAAACATAATCAAATCCATATTTGTGATTTCTTTAAGACCAAAAAATTGTTGTAAGAGTAAAATCATCATTTACAAAAAACAGGTACATGGAAAACATAAAATCATCTGGAATATTATGAAGCCATTAAATCTGATGTTTATAAAAATATAAAATAGTTTGGAGATTATGAAAGCTTATGAAAGTTAGCCATATTCCATATTAATAATATCCAAAATGAATATTTTCAGCTTTAAAAAATTGTCCTAAATAAAATAAAAACATTAGTATGTTAAAAATAGTTATATTATTTCAGGGGCTGAACTATGAGCAGGTGTCTATTTTTTCTTTATTTTTTTATGTTTTGTTTTAAAGTTTATCTTCTAATTTTTTAAAGCTTATATCTAACGTTTTAAGAAAAAAACTTATTTAAATCATTTTAGTGTAAGATTCTTAAGTATTATGGATGCCAAAATAAAAATCAAAGTGCTTATTACTTGTAACTACAGTTTTTACTTTCTCATTCAAACAAATATATTGAAATCCATCTAAGAGTCTGATACACCATTAAATGCTAGGAATAAAAATTTTATTTTATTTCTTTATTGGCTCGCAATCAGAAATAAGTAGACAGCATCTAGCTCTTAGTTTATATGGTCTTTTGCAGGTTTTTCATAACAGATAAGAATAAAGGAAAAAACTCTAAATCAATTTCTTCTTATAGAATTTGTACTCTTTTAATGCTTATGCTCATCCTAGTAGTCTCTTTCCTGCTGTTATTGTGACCAGCTTTCCCAAACCTAGGGTGAGAATCAATGGTCATGGTAAAGAATAAAACAAAACAACCACAGGGGTTAAACAATCACAAATTCTGAATAGTTAATTAAAAATTCTCCAGCTAAATTCCCCTGAAATATGATTGTCAATTCAGAAACAGAGCCATTAAATCTTACTGATTTTGATTGAGTCTGCTTCTTAATCTCATGAAGAGTACTGAGTTTGGCAATATAGGGCATTTCCCTTCCAAACATAGATAATGGAAGTGTTGCTAGAACTTTCTGCGAGTCATAAAGGCTAGTCAAATGTCCTGATGAGTCACAAGGAAGCATTATGTAGATAAATTCTTAATATTAGAACATATTTTTCTTAAGGGTTTCAACATATTGAACCAACAAGTTGCCCACTAATTTAAAAAGCGCTGATAATGTTGATAGCATGTTTTCTTGTTTGCATTTGAACGTTGACACAGTGAGCTAATTAAGACTATTTTTGGCAAACAGAACCAGGAAAGAGATGATATGTGTTTCCTAAGCATCTTATGCCATTTTCTGCTCATGGCTACCTGATCAACACCAAGAAGTTTCTCACCTCTGTGTCTTTCACCATTCTTCCCAATACCCCTTGACTTTCCCTCATCAACTTATACACAAACAATTGCTTGAGGAGATAGATTAGAGAATAAAGGCTCTAGTGTCTTTGGATCTTGAATCACATTAAAATTGAATGGCTAGAATAGAAACAAAAAAACAGTGGGGAAAAAGATTAGAGATAAACTAAAAGGGGGTTTTCCATGAAAGCCAAAGAAGAATGTTTTAAGAAATAAATGCTCCTGAAAGTTAAAGTAAGTTAAGGATTGAAAAGTAGCTGTAGGATTTAACATTTGGAGGCCATTAATAATCTTTGAACAAAGTTTTGGGGAATAAGTATACAGACTAGAACAGAATGTGTTCAGGCTGAGGTGAACTGGAAGAAAAAGAGAGAGAGATTGAGTGTAAATAGATCTTTCAGGAAGATTGTGAAAAGGAGGAGATAAATAGAGAAATAGATGGAGAGAAATGAGATGAAATTAGAAATGCTGAGAACATGATATTGGATATATATGGGAATATCAAGGAATATATTTTGAAGATTTTCAATTTATAGTAGAATCTGTAAGAATCACTGATTCTTTGTTATAGAGATAGAGAAATTATATAGTTGAGATAGTATTGGTTTGGTAATTTTGACAGATGTGTGACAGAAAAAAAGAGGCAAGAAATTGTAAAATAATGTCAAGGGTGTAATTAAAGTTATAACTATGTCATGCTAAGCTGTATAAAAATGCATGTGACAAAAAGAAAGAACAGATAAGAAAGAAGTGGAATTCAAAGTCCAAATGAGGTTGAAAACAATGATCAAAGGAGTTAAAAATCATGATAAAAGCAGCAGCAGCTGTCATCAGAAAACTCATTGTTTGAATTAGTCATTTTGTAGTTGAAGCCTTTATGAATAATGACAAGATCCCAATATATGATCTTGGGAATTATGGGCTGATGTAAAGTGGCAAAGAAGGTCAATATAAAAGAAAACTTGAAGGAACTAGCAGGGCATGGAATATAATCCACGAAGTCTCTCAGGATTATGGTAAGGTTTACTTATGGTTTAGGGGTGAAATGAAGAGTAGGAGATCAGCAGATAATAGCACTGAAGAATTTTCAAGAATGATATAGCTCTACCTGAATGGTATTACCTCAAGGAATCAAAGGAATTGTATTTAAGTGTTCTCCTTTTTCAGTTACACAAGAATGGAAGAGTATTTCTCCAGAAAAGGTGAAGCAAAAATGTCATTAGGTACAACTACTAACACTGAGGTATTTACTCCAAGAAAATAAATATACACTACATGTTGGTATGCATTTAAAATGGCAACCACCTCAAAATGGCGGATCCAATGACTCAGCATTGCGGCCTCCTCCCCCCTGCCTCTGTATTCTCCCAATATTACCTTATTAGGACGTAAGCGGCCTGCGAGCCTTGTGGGTACCACCCACCTCCCCTGCCAGGAAGCCCTTTACCCAGCAACAGCTGACTATAGCCAATCATCACAGACGCTGCCTCCAACCAATCAGCGGGCTACACGGTAGCCCTAAACTCTATAAATTGTACTGCACTTCCCTAATAAAGTAGACCTGCGCCACCAGCCTCGTCTCCGCAGCTTCTTTACTGCGTCGCCCTCCACACCGGATTCCCCCACACGCCGGGTCTCCTCTTCCACCGTCGCACCCCCCGAGGAAGAGGGAAATCGCAACCTCAACTACACAAGGTGGATAGAGACGAAATGTTAAACTCAGGGTAGAACCAAGTTTTAGTTAAGGCAAGGGATTGAGAACATCCTCACAAATGAGGTGGATAAAAATAGATTTCTGATGGCATTTCCTACTGCAGATCAGAATAGTAAAAAGAATGGCTAAGGACGAGGTTATTGATGGAAAAGACAAGGAAGTGAAAAATACTGGATGATGTTAGCATGGAGGATCAAATCGCATGAAGGATTTCATTTTAGCAGTTTGAGGATGACGGATTTTAGGTTTAATATCCAAGGAACGTCTTTGCTCAGATGGACCGATGACTCAAAAACCAAAGTCACAAAGTACTCAGCTGGGGGATTTTGATTTTTAGGTCTTAAATTGTATTTTGTATAGGCTAAATCTTTTTAAAATGCATTAATGGATGCAGTTCTTACAAAGTAACTCTCAGTGTCAGGGTCTGTGCTAAGTTCCCATATATTGTTTCATTGTTGGTTCCATTTTTGTTTCTTTTACTTACCCCTGAAGGATGACAGGCATTTCTGGACCTTTTATTTGCCCAAAGGAAACAGTAGGTATATTCTTCTTCGGACATCTCTCTGTTAAACTTGTCATTTTTTATTCCTTTGGAACCCAAGTTGTAGGACTAATGATATTAACATATTAACAGTAATTCAGCAGCTGAAGATGAGTCAGGAGTGGGAAGAGAGAGTGGGGTTGGGGGGTTGCAGGAAATTTGTTGGGGCGATTTGTCTCTACAATGGGTTTTTATCTATTTGTGTAAATTGACACATGCTGGTTACACCTAGTTTTCTGATCTGTTTGCGCTCTCCTTGAGATATGTAGTGTGGCTCTCTATCCATGACCTTTCTATCTCTCTGGTTGGGAATGTGCCCCTCTGTTTCTAGAAAATCATCATGGGAGTAAATTTTGGCCAAATTTGTTTACTTCTTTCCATTAACCACTATTTATCAAGATTTGAGGTATATGACTGTTAACATCCTCTAGTTCAGAGTCAATAAAAGTATTCACATATTGCTCTTTTTCTTTTGTCATTTTATTTAGTTTATGGGAAGAGACCTTGTATGCTTATAACCTTTTCCAAAAATCAGTTTCTCTCTAGATACTAATGTATAAATTTATTTCACTAATTTTTATCAACTGCCTACTCTGTGGCAAATACTGCATGAGACCCTTAGTATACAGAAATGAACAAGCAGACACATTCCTTTTACTTAGTAACTAACAGTATGGAGGAAGAAAGAGACAATAATTATCAAAAATAATCTAAAATTATCTTTGGCTCACCTATATAATAAAATGGCTTAGATACTTTGCAAAAAAACTGCTATCCATTTGTTGACTATAGTTGCTTTACTTCTATTTTTGAGTCCTTTTAGATGTAACTTAACTTATGTCCTTAACTAAATTTTCTTGCCGAACAACAATATTTCCCTACAGGATGATTTCTTTTTCTTTTTAACAATATGATCTAGTCTGAGAATGCAAGGTTCTACTCTTTCCCTGAGTTTAGGTCCTAATTGTACCATACTTCAAAAACCATATTAAAGTCTACAGTGTGCTGAAGTTCTGTGTACCTCAAGCGGTTCTTAACGCTCTTATGAAAGAATTAATTACATATAAAGAAAAAATATGTGTAGAGATGTCCTTGTTTGCTTTAAAACTATAGGAAACATTATGGTTTACTAGGAAACAAGCAGCTTCTTGGTAGAGTGCAACAAGGAAGATTTTCCCCAATGATATAAAAATAAATTGTGTTTATATTATTTATTCCATTTTTCATTCATAGCAACCGACCCTCCCTCTAATCTTAACAATGCCCCCTAAGTAATTACACTGATGAGATGATGAAGCGCAACTCTTGCATCTGTGTGTATTAGGTGGGAATGGCCTTTGAGTCTGTTAGACTCCTGGGGGGTTGCACATTGAGATTACATATCTGCACAGCATTTGGCCCTGCTTTTATCGCTATCACCACGGGGCCTATGGAGAGAGAAGAGATAGCAATGCTGAAAGTAGCATTTAGTTGTAGAAGCACTGCCTTATTAGAGCAGATCATCACCATTAACACATGTTAGAAATGTAAACCTGCCTTACAAGAGTCGTGAAACAGAGATAACTGCCAAAAAAAATGCAATCCTCATCTGAATGGAGTGCTAGTGGAAAAGACAGCTGGAAGTTACAAAGTTGTTAATTATACTGCACCTGTCCACATTAGAAATAGAAAATAAGTTGTAGAATTTTAGAACTTAGAAAAGAGCAATATTACTATTTTAAAACCAATTTTTACATTACGATATTTGTGTGTATGTGAGGGAAGAACAAGAGGGTACCGCTCTCTCTCTTTAAGGGTTTTCTAATGTGTAATATTAGCATAGACTTTAATCCATGAGGGAAATATGGGGTAGTAAAGGATGAGAAGTTATATATACTTCCATAACATTTTCCCCAGAGCCTATAAAAATCCAAGAAATAGAATTCCTTATTATCAAAAAAGAATTATTGTCGAGATCAAGCTATAATATAACAGAACATAAAAATGGAAGGGTGCTAATGTTAAATTTAAGAGCTTGAGAAGGAATTAGATTAATAATATAATCATTAAAATATTGAGACTCACTTTCAGGACAACCAGTGGCTCTGGTCCTTCAGAACAAGCCTATAATCTTTGTTTTGTCTATATACAACAGAGGGTGGTTTTATGACCACAATCTTTTTTTTTTCTTTTTTTTTTAAAAAAAAAAAGTACTAATGAAATAAACAAATAAGGCAAAAGTTTCATCTAAGATTTTGCTTGAACGGAATTCAGGTTTAGGATTAATCAAATGATTGTAATTTTAGTGATCAACTAATAAAAACTATCATCCTATTTTTCCATTTCTATTTCCCCAGGAAAGTTTACTCCCTAAAAAGCTATTAGAAGCAAGTTATAAAATTCCATCCAACCTCATTCAAAAATGGGGGATGGATGTGGCTCAGATGGTTGGGCATCTGTCTTCCGTATGGAGGGACCTGGGTTTGATCCCCAGGACCTCCTGGTAAAAATTAAAAAAAAAAAAAAAAAAAATGCTTCTTGATTTAAAGACATTAAGTCTGGGGGTGGTTTGTTATGCAACAATAGAGGACCACAACATGGGACATATGGAAAAGAACATGTGATTGAAACATAAGAGGAGCTCACAGGAAACACAAATATACAGATAAGCTATTATAGCAGTGTATTAGTCAGACAAAGGGGTGCTGATGCAAAGTACCAGAAATCGGTTGGCTTTTATAAAAGGTGTTTATTTGGGATAGAAGCTTACAGTCACAAGGCACTAAAGAGTCCAACTTAAGGCACCATAAAAGGTACTTTCTCACCCAGAGTCTGTTGCCACATGTTGACCTAAGATGGAGAGCGATGTCTGCAAGGGTTCAGCCTTCCTCTTTCCTCATAAGGCTCCATGGTCCCAGCTTCTTCTGACTTCAGCTGCAGCCTGGCATGAGTCTCGTCACTCTCCCTGGGGCTTGCTTCTTTCCAGGCTCAGCTTCTCTGTTCTCTCCACAAGGTCGTCTGTAGACTGTCAGGCTCATCTCTCTTCCCAAAGCCGTAGGATCCTGTCTAATGAGCTGTCTCTCTTCCTCTGCGTTGTTCTTCTCTGCATGTTTACTTCCTGGGGCTCCAGCATCAAAACTAAAACTTTCTCCACTGCCTTGTCATTTTCTCTGTGAGTCCTCACCCACCAAAGGGGAAGAGACTCAACATCCTACTGACATGGCCAAATCAAAACCCTAATCACAATTTAGCCAAGTAAAAGTGAAACATCTGAATTTGATACAATCTAATATGCCCAGAGGTACAGACCAGTTTACAAACACAATCCAATATCTATTTTTGGAAATCATAAACAATACCAAACTGCCACAATTGGTATTAGACCTTCTTTAACCAACATAGCTGCTGCTGCTTCTTTTTTTATTTTTCCATTAGGAGGTACTGGGGATTGAAACCAGGACCTTGTACATACAAAGCAGGCACTCAACCATTCATCTATGAAGCCAACTCATTCTGGACTTTTCATTTTGGGGAGGTGTTTGATGTCTGTTTCAATTTCTATCTAATGCTTAGATTCTAATACTTAGATTAGGACTCTCACTTCCAGATTTAAAGCAAATTTTCTAGCTAGAGTGGTTTAAAAAAAACAAAACTGCATGGTACTGGCAAAAAGATAGTATGACCAATGGAATTGAATCAAGAGTTCGGAAACAGACCCTCACATCTATGGTCAATTGATTTTTGACAAGGCTGTCAAACCCACTCAGCTGGGTCAGAATAGCCTTTTCACCAAATGGTGTTGGAAAAGTGGATATCCATATCTAAAAGAAAGAAAGAACCATTATCTCACACCTTAGATAAAATTAAATCAAAACAGATCAAGGACCTTAATATAAAAACTAGAACCATAAAACCCTTAGAAGAAAATATAGGGAAACATCTTCAATATCTTGTGCTTGGTGGTGGTTTCTTGGACCTCACACCCAAAGCACAAGCAACAAAGGAAAGAATAGATAAATGGGATTGCCTCAAAATTAAATATTTTTGTTCTTCAAAAAAATTTGTCAAGAAAGTAAAAAGGCAGCCTACTCAATGGGAAAAAAATCTTTGGAAACCATATATCTAATAAGGGATTACTCTCCATGTTACATAAAGAGATCACTCAACTTAATTACAAAATGACAAGCAACCCCATTAAAAATTGGCAAAAGAATTCAACAGACATTTTTCTGAAATGGACATACAAGTGGGCAAAAGACATATGAAAAGATGCTCAACATCACTAGCTATGAGGGAAATGCAGATCAAAACTATAATGAGTTATCATTTCACACCATATAGAATAGCCATTAATAAAAGAACAGAAAACTTCAAGTGCTGGAGAGGATGTGGAGAAACTGAAGCACTCCTTCACTTTTGGTCGGAGTGTAAAATGGTACAACCTCTGTGCACGATGATCTGACAGTTCCACAGGAAACTGAATATAGAACTGCCATATGATTGAGCAATCCCACTACTAGGAATATATTCAGAAGTACTGAAAGCATGGATGTGGATAGATATTTACACACTGATGTTCACAGTGGCATTTACAATTACTACAAGACGGAAACAACCTAAGTGTCCATCAACTGATGAATGGATGAACAACAGGGTGTCTCCTAGTACTGCCATACCCTGTGATTAAAGTCAATGGAAAACTGCAAGAAACCAATTCAAGCAGGACTAACAATGGCCCAGAATCTTTGGGAATGAAAGTTTGGGTCCCCCACCAGGCAAAGAACCACGGCCAGCTGAAGAGCTTGCTGAAGGTAATGGGAACATGGAATGGGTAGTGGAAGAAGGTAGTGATAAATATGAACTTCGACCACGTGACCAGTTACAGAAACAAGGACTGTAGTAGTCATGAACCCTTCTTCCTTGTTTCATTATGAGAATGATTGTGTATGTACACAAAACGAATGTCTTGTTTTCTTCTCCAACCTTTTCCCCTATCATACGAAAAGTTGTATTAATTCCACATCATAATATTTAAGGGTGTCAAGTTTAAGCATGAATATTACCCAAGTACTTGCACCCTATTCTGTGGAAAATTAATGCGTTTCCAGTTGTACGCAGGGGAGTTGAACATTGTTAGGCGGAAATATGTATGTATGCTTGTCTGTTGTTTTTACTTAGAGACTAAGTATGGTTTAGGGTAATGTGTATGACTGCTGAGGTGACAAGGGGTGGACTGTGATGGTTAGGTTAATGTGTCAACTCAGCCATGTAATTGTTTCCAGGTGTTTGTTCCAACAAGCACTGGGCTAATTGTAATACAAGCGCATTTATGGACTTCTATCACCAGTGAGTTTACTGCGTGGATGGCTGATTACATCTGCATTAATCAGGGAGATTACATTGTCAGTGGGTGATGCTTTTATCCAATCAGTTGAATGCCTTAAAAGGGGAAGTGATTTCAACATTCAGAGAGAATTTCCCAGCTCGTCATTAGACAGGCAACTTCTCCCAGAAACTCAACAAGGACCTTTCATCGGACTTTCATCGGAGCCCCTAGTTTGCAGCCTGCCTGTGGAACCTGGACTTGTGCATCCCCACGGTCACGTGAGAGACTCTTTTAATATCTCATATTATTGACAGATATCTCCTGTTGATTCTGTTTCCCGAGAGAACCCTGACTAATACAGGTATATTCATACAATGGAATATTATTCAGCTGTAAGAAGAAATCAATTGGGGAAGCACATGACAACATGGAGGAAACTTGAGGATATTATGTTGAGTGATAAAAGCCAGACACAAAAGGACAAATATTATATGGTTTCATTGATATGAACTAAACACAATGAGTAGACTTATGGAGTTGGACTATAAAATATAGGTTGGTGGGAGATGGAATGTGGAATGAGAAGGGGGAGAAGATGCTGGATGTATGTAGAATATTTAATAAGGTCAAATGTAAATATGTGGTAATGGTTGGACTTGTTGGTAATACATTATAATGAATTGAATGTAACAAACACTGTTGATTTATGGATGTGACTATAGATAAAACAAGTAGTCTAGGAAGATTAACCTTAGTTGGAGGACAAATGGAGGATATTATTGGGAATGTATAACAATGATTTTGGAAGTAGATGAGGATTTTGGTCAATAATATAAATACAAGAATGTTCTTCTATGGGGTGTTAAGAATGTGGTGATATATGGGAAAATATAACTAAAGTAATTTATGGACTATATTTTGCAACAACCTTGTAAAGATTTTTAGTAAAAGTAAAGTTGGTACTATATTAATTCTAAAGGTAAAAATAAAGAATATGGGGTTTGGTTTTGTGAGATATGAATACGATTAAGAATTTTTTCCTTTTTTTTTTGTATTAATAAGGAGACCTTGACTATGTCATTTAACTAATCTGTGTTTATCTGTGTATCTTTCTGAACACTAGAGGAACAACTGAGTTAGCGGTAGGAATTAGGTGAGATAAAAGTGCCTGGAAAGGAACGTTTTAGGAGTAATATTTCTATAACTTATTGAGCTGCCTTTTTCTGTTCTTCTATTTTTCTGAATTGAAAATAACTTTGTTAATAAAAAAGAAAGCAATCTTAATAAGCCGATATTAAAAAAAAAAGTTTAATAAGTAGGAAGAGAATCAGCAAATATGAAATCTGCAGTAAGCATTTAGAGAGTGAGAGTCCCCAGTCTCCTATGCCTTAATCACCAGAAAGGGAATGACAAATCTCCAGTCCCGTAGGAACCATTCTTAAACTTCTCTGGTTCTTTACTAGGGGAATGGTGTGTATTTCCTTCATATTGTTGGCTTTATTCAAATTACCTAGGAATCCACTCCTTTCCTAGGTGTGGTCCTGTTTTTTGCTCATTTTTCTATGTGAAACTCCTCCACTGGAAGTGAGGGAGGGAGGGAGGGAAGGAAGGAAGAAAGGAGAAAGAAAAAGAAAGAAGAGAGAGAGAGAAAGAAAAAGCCAGCAAGCAAGCAAGCATAGTTTCAGAATGTATTTTTCTGTCAGCCTTTTTTTTCCCAGTTATACATTATGTTAAAATTAGTATTGACTTAAATGAATAATTTATTTTGCTCAAGAATCTGTAATTTTGGCAGGGCCTGATAAAGAAGGTTACTCTCTGCCTCATGGGGCGCCAGCGGGGGTGGCTCGACAGGTTGGAGGAGCCGTGTCCAAGGCGCGGCCTGCCCTGGCTGGCACACCACTGGCTGTCGCGCAGTGGCCCCCACTCCTCTCCACACAGGTGTCTCCACGGGGCTGCCTGGGTCTCCCTGCAGCATTGTGACCAGGTTCTAAGGCCCATTATCAGATGTCTAAAACGTGTCACTCTCCCAGCCAGCTGAGGCCGGGTCACAAGGTCAGCAGGTCACGCCCGCCGTGTTCTATTGCTTTAGCACTCACAGAACCTGACCAGATTTCAGTGGAGGGAGCACAGACCACTCCTTTAAAAGAAAGAACGTCAAAGGATTTTCAGTCCTTAATATATCACAGACCCTGGCCACAAGGAAGCTACCTTGTTTCCCAATATGCAAGTTACACTCACCCTTGTCAAGTTCTCCAAAATTCCATCCCATCGATCCCAGGATCTCGTCATCTAAATCAGGTCCCGAGTGGAAGGGCCCTCGTGGGTCGCTCCTCTCAGTCTGAAGGGCTGTGAATTAAAGAGAACGTGCTGTCTGCCCCTGTACACGCCACACACAGTGTGGAGAGTTAGGGCCATAAAATATCCGCAACGCTTACTCCCATTCCAAAAGGGGGCGAGCCCAGAGGCTGAAGGCGCACGGGAGTCACTGGCCCGTAGAAGTTGTGAATCCCTTCTGGCCGCAGATTGCCAGTGCTCTGTGTAAGGCCCGGTCCACTCTCTATGCGATTTGCAGTTACTGGCTCTATCCTGAACGGTCTCTCTCCCTTTCTCTGACACATTAGCCTTCCTACAAGGGCTCCTGTCTACAACCTTCAGTCTGCCCCTTGCTCATACAAGGCTGGGGATCCAAAGATTTTTAAAAATTTATGTCTCCTTCCCTTTCTGTCCAAACTGGCAGTGTCACAGGTTTTAGATTTCTTTATGGCAGCACACCACTTCCAGGGAGAAAAAACCGGCTCCAGCTATCTATTGTCGTATAACTGACCATGCCATAACTTAACGGATTAAGAGAACAACTGCTTGTTTTCCTCACGTATCTGCAATTTGAACAGAGCTTGCTGGAGGTGACAATACTTTTCTCCCTGTGGTGTCAGCCGGCACAGCGTGACAGGGACTAAAAGATTCACGTTGAAGAAGCTCAGTTATAAGTATAGGAGATACTTGCTTTCTGATCCAAGGGCTCAGCTGGGCACGTGGCCTAGGTAAGACTGAGATTTCAATCACCTAGTCGAATTTATGTATCTATACTAGGGCCTCTGCCACCTTAACGGATTCCATCTTTTCTTTTCATTGTCAAGGCTGACACCTCCCCCACCTGGCCAACTAGAATGCTCAACTCTTCATCTGGGTTGAATCAGGCCTGAGAATGGGACCCGTTCAAAGTCAAAGTTAATCACGCTCAGTAATTTTAGGCATCCATTGGAAAAGATCTTATACATGGTATAAACTATGCCTAGGAGAGGTGAGAAATATTTCTGCAATCATTTCAGAGTCTGCCTTGAAATTATAGCAGCACAGAGAAAAGCTGAGACTAGAATTAAAATTATATCTTTGATGCCCTCAATTTTTCAGTTTTGTGAGACTATATTCCTACTTTGCGACAGCTGTTTACATTGGGTTTTCTGTCACTTGCAAGACCAGTGGGTATACATCTTTCTTTTCCAGCTCTCTTCTCTTCAATATGTTTATTTATTACAAAATTTTCTGAAGTATTTAACAAGAGAGTTAAACTTGACTAAATTTGTCCGAGCCTGCATCTGCAGCCTTATTTCTCACTGTAACTACCCCTTATATCCTTACTGAAATGCATGAAGTTCTCATTTTCATTTTCCAACATTTCATCTTCCGCTTAGATGGCTCTTTCCTTCCTTACCCATGAGGTGAAACCTACTGGTCTTTGAAAGTTCAGCTGAAGGATCGCTGGCCTAGGAAGGATTTAGTGCCCCCACAAAGAGGAATGGGCATTTCACCTATTTCACCATTGTTACGATGAATGCATGCTATGCTTTTAAGAGAGCACCTACATTTTTTCACTGCACATTTTTTTTATGTGTCTGTCCCTCCACAAGAAGATAAGTTTCTTCAGGTAAGAGACAATATGTCATTATTTTTTGCACCCCTCCATAACAAGTGCAAATGAAATTATTTAAATAAATAAAAATCTATTGTTGAAAATTAACTTAAACATAATGCTTTAGGCTTTACTTCATCTAGCCTTTACTTTGTTGACATTTTAGAAGACAAATCTTTTATATAGATATAATTTCTATGGTGTTTTCAGGTAAAGAATAAATTCCAGGTGGACAAAAGTCACCAAAAACGGCAATATTTTAAATATGTTAAATAAGATTTTGTGGAAGTAGAACAATGTTTTGAATACTTAAATAAGTTCCTAAAAGAAAATTCCTTGTTTAATATAAATAGAAATAATGGAATATTGGCTCATATAATATTAGCTTATAATATTGGCTGTTATAAGAATAGCCTTAGAATGGAATAAGGGCTATTCTTTGTGCCCTTTCTTTACAATGGAGTCTCTGAAATATTATCATGTAATAACCTTACAAGCCCCAATTTTTTTCTTCCCTAGTCCCAATAATTTCAATTGCTATATCTTTTCCTTATGTATTTTTAAAGTATAGTATTTTTTCTATTTTTAAAAGAAATGTATCCAATTTTATATAATCATTATAAAGATGAATTCCTCAGGTAACATATTTCAAAAACTAGTCTGACTAATGTCTGTTATATTGGACTAAAAAAAAAAAACCTTAGCTCTCATTTAATTTATATTTGCATTTGATGCTGTTAAAACATGCATTAGGAATAATAAAAATATTACAGATTTTAGTTTGTGGTCAAACTCATGCATTTAGGTTTTGTAGTTTAAGATGGCATTTAAATACTGATAAAATGTTATAACTTCAACAGAGAGAGGAAAGAAGCAGAGGAAAAGGCTTAAGGGAATGATCAGACATTCTGTCTTAGTCCTTGTGAAATTGATGTGATAGGAAGACATTTAAGTAGAGATGTCTGGGAGACAGAGAGAGATAAGGGACTAGACAGAAAGAAAGAGGTCAGAAACAAGATAAATCTCTCTTTCAGTGTGGATAGTGAGCTGGGGGGAAATGAGAGCTCTAACAACAGGATTATAAAGAGATTAGAAGCCTGAGAAAAGTCAGAAAACATAAAAGAAATTACCAATGGCACCCACCGAAGCAGAATTCTTGGTACTAATATCATCTGTATAGCTCTTTGTGATTTATGAAAAGCCTTCACAGGCATTATATACTTGTGATAATGTGTGTGTGTGAGTGATAATTATCAGTCTGTTGTAGACACTAGTGTTCTGGTCTATTGATTTAGCTGCTGTGGTTTCTTAAATAATAATAAACTTTATTTTTAGAGAAGTTTTACATTTACAGAAAAATTACATTGAAAGTATAGGGAGTCCCATATAACCTTCCCATCTGCACTCCCACACACATAGTTTACCCTATTATTAACATATTACATTAGTGGGGACTGGATGTGGCTGAACTGGTTGCACGCCTGCCATCCACACGGGAGGTCCCCAGTTTGATTCCCAGTGCCTCCTGAAAAAACAAAAAACAAAATCAAACAACAAGTAAAGCTGACTGAGCACCGGCTTCCCACATATGAGGTCCAGGGTTCAATCCCTGGCTCCCAGGACATCTTATATTAGTGTCACACATTAGTTACAATAGATGAACCAATATTGAAGCATTGCTATTAACCAAAGTCTGTAGTTTCACCTTATGGCTTTTATTAGGTGAGAAGTGTCTCTAAAGAGGTCCCTGACCTAGCTAGTCCATTAACATTATGATGAGGAATACATTTCAGTAAAGGTCCTAATACCCTTTTCTTCATTTTCACATGCCCCTCTCCTAACCAAACAACAAGCTAAAGGTCCTCATAGTTTCTACCAGCCAGCCTATGCTTCCTGTGCACCTCCACTCAACACAAACTGCCAAATTTCCTAAAAATTCCTAAGCAAGCCTCATTTCCCCTCATACAAACTCTAAAAAAAAAAAAAAAAAAAAAAGCAAACAATTTTATATCAAATAATTGTCCTAGGACTGTTGTATCTACTTTATATAAAATGAATAATTTACACCTCCAAAACAATCTAGGATAAGAACTGTTATCATTGTCACTAACATACGAGGAAACCAAGACACAGAGCATACGTGATTTTCCAAGATCACATAGCTAGTAACTGCAGAACTGGGATTTGAGCCCAGGCTTTCTGAGTGTGTGTGTGTGTGTGTGCGCGTGTGCGTGTGTGTTGAGGGGTACTGGTTCTTACAAAACGGAGAGTAACTTCCTTCTCAGTAACTTAAAATTTCATTTTTTATAAACGAAAGATTCGTTTATTCCAGGAGCAATTATTAAACACTACATTGTGGCAATCATTCCTCCAGACAAAATGGGTTTGCACTAAACACAACACAGCTCTACGACTGCAGGCGGCCTCATAAGGCCTGTGAACCCCCTGAAAGGAGCCCTCTTCTAACAAATCTGTGCATTCCGATTGGTGGAGAGCCAGGAGCGGGATTCCTGGGCCATGGGGTGTATGTTTGATTGACTACAGTAACCACCATAAAACATTTTACTAATTGACCCTGCCATCACCAATGTGTGAGGATTCGGTTCCCTCCACATCCCTGCAGACACTTGGGCCTCTTTTGAGGTATACGTGAAATGTTTACAAAATTGTTCATAACCTGTTTCATCAACCAATCTGCAACTCATCAATATTGAAGTTATACAGCATATATTACAGAGCACAGCTCAATTGTTTTACCAATATTTATCAAAGAGGTAACTTGGAAAACCACACATATGTGGAAATCAGGTAAACTCTGGACAAAAAACAAAACAGTACCATGGAAATTATGAAAACTACTGAATTAATGATAACTAAAATACTATATATCAGAATTTATAGATGCAGATAAGAAGAAAATAAATAGCTTCAAATTAATATAGTTAAAATGATTCAATTCTGAAAAAAATAAAGCATTTATAATAAGAAGCTAAAAAGAAAAGAGCAATTCAAAGGAATTGGGATGAATTGAATTATTTTAAATGGCCATAAATTATAAAAACAAATAAAACATATATTATAGGATCAATAAATTTCACAGGTCTATGGAAACACTAATATAATTTATAAAACTCTTTAGAGTCTGATCAAGAAATCAAGAGAACACCATACAGAATGTGAAGAATTAAAGAGAGACTATCACTATAGATCTCTCATATTAATATGATAATAAAAGAACACTATGTAATACATTAAATCTTTGAAAAGGTAATAGAAACGGACAAATTTCTTTAAATAATTCAAATGATAGTCCTCTTCCTTTTAAAATTATTAAAAGTTATTAAAAGATTGCCTAAAGGACCATAAGCAAGATTACTTCACTGCCAGCTCTTTAAATTGTATCAAAAAGGTCTATCAATCATTTAACAAAACAATAGTGTAAACAGCAAAAGTGTAAACACCCCATCTCATTTTACAAGGCTGCTGTAACTTTGATGTTAAACACAACTAGTACAGAATGAGAAGGGAAAATGATAGGCCAGTTACACTCATTAATACAGAGAAACATATAAACACAGCACTACATTAAAATAGACAATGTATCATGACTAACTCAAGTGTATTGCTTGGGACATAATATTGATTTAATATCAGAATAAAGCAACCAATATAATTTTCCAGATAACATTTACAAGAATAAAATATGGTCACCTCAATAGCTGTAGAAAAAGCACGTGATTCACTTGTGATTTAATAAATATATATTAGCTAATTAGGAGTACAAGGGGGACTCCTTAGATTGATAAAGAATATATTAAAAATAATAAAAAAGCTACAGTATATTTTCTAATAAATTTTGAAACATTGAAAATTGTTTTTGATATTTTGGAAAAAAATGGGGCACTCTGATCACCAATTCTGTTTTACACTGAATCAGATCATTAATGCAAGAAACAAACCAAAAGAAAAAAAAAAAAAAAGAAATACTATAAGGTATTGAAAGAATGAACCAAAACAGCTGTATGTATTTGCCAAATATATGATTATATGTGGGTATAAGATAATAGGATTAATAGAAGAATGTAGCAACATAAAAAGCAAATGTACATAAATTTAAGTATAAGTTCTCTACATTGACAATAAAATATTTAAAACATAATAAAGTATAAATATACAACAATTTAAAATTGAAATAAAATTATAAAATACAA
>JAQZBX010003442.1:0-39259 GCA_029593785.1 Cabassous unicinctus
AAAAAAAAAAAAAAACAAGAACTCATTAAAACCAGTGAGTTCCATGAGCATGTGCCCATTCCCACACATCATTTGCCATGAAGTGAGTTACTTGATCAGAAGAAATGCTGTGTGGAATATCATGATGTGGATAAGGCATTCCATAAGTCCATAGATGGTAGGTTCTGCAGAAGCATTGGATTTGGTAAATGCAAACCTATATCCGGAGCATGTGTTTATTCCAGTAAAAACAAATCACTGCCCATTCCATGATGGAAGTGGTCCAATGTAATCAACCTGCCACTAAGTAGCAGGCTGATCACCTCAGGGAATGGTGCCATATCAGGGGCTGAGTGTGAGTCTGCTGATGGCAGATTGGGCACTCAGCAGTGGCTGTAGCCAGGTTGGCTTTGGTGAGGGGTACTCTATGTTGCTGAGCCCATGCATTTCCTCCATCTCTAATACCCTGGTCATTTTGTTCATGAGCCCACTGGACAATGACAGAAGTAGCTGGGGAAAGAAGTTGATTAGTATTGACAGAAAGGGTCATCTTATCCACTTGATTATTAAAATTTTCCTCTGCTCATGTCACCCACTGTGGAGCATTCATGAGGGACACAAATATCTTCCTGTTTTTTGCCGACTTAGAAAAGTCTATCCACATACCTTTTCCCCAGAACTTTCTGTTACCAATTTTCCAATCATGTTCCTTTCAAACCCTTGATCATCAAGTCAAACCACTGACAACATCCCATAAATCAGTGTACAAATTTACCTCCTGTCATTTCTCTTTCCAAGCAAAATGAGCAACCAGGTGTACTGTTTTAAGTTCTGCTTATTAGTGGTACTTCCTACTCACCATTATCCTACAGGGGCATCCCAGAAAGGGTCAGTGTTGCTGCAGCTGCCCACTTTTGGGTGGTACTTGTATATCATGCAGAACCATCTGTACTTCACACCTGATTTTTCTCTTCCTCAGTCAATGATTGTAAGGAACTCCACTATAAGGCCACAGCTGTGGGCTGAGAAAGATAAGGTAATGTGGCAGAAGTGGTGACCATGGTCATTTGGGCAACTTCCTCATGTAACTTACTTGTGTCTTCAGGACTCGCTTGACCCCTGTCTCATATATACAATTTCCATATTATGATGGAGAGCTGCAATGAATGCCCAACTTTATGGTTTGGTGGGTCAGACAATACTCAGCTCATGATAGGCAGATCAGGTTTCATGGTAACTTCATGGTCCATGGCTAAGCATTTGGTCTCTACTAAGGCACAGTAGAAGGCCTTTCTCAAAAGGAGAGTAGTTATCTGCAGAAGGTGGGAGGGCTTTGCTTCAAAATCCTAAGGGTCTACATTGGTTTTTTTTTCCTGTATGGGCCTTTCAAAGTCTCCAGAGGACATCTCCATTTGCCACTGATATGCCTAGTACCATTGGATCTGCTGAAACATATGGCTCAAGTGGCAGAGCAGCTTCCACAGCAGCCTGGGCCTTTCATAGAGCCTCTTTTTGTTCCAGTCCTCACTGAAAACTAGCAGCTTTTCTGGTCACTTGACAAATGGATCAGAGTAGCACGCCTAAATGAGCAATATGTTATCTCCAAAAATCAAAGAGTCCAAGAAACCAACTAAGCTTTGTGTCCTTTTTTTTATCAGTTATAGAGAAAGGGCCAGATGCAACAATTTACCCATCACTTTAGAAGGGATATTTCAAAAAGCCCCACAATACTGGACACCTAGAAATTTCACCAAAGTGGAAGGCCTATGTATTTTTGTTGGATTTATCTCTCATCCTCTGCCAAACATATGCCTTACTAATAAGTCTAGAGCAATTGCTAGCTCTTGACCTCAAGTCCAATCAACCTGGTATCATTAATATAATGAAGCAGTGTATTGTCTTGTGGGAGAGAGATATGATCAAAGTCCCTGTGGACAATGTTATGACATAGAGCTGGAGATTTGGTATATCCCTGAGATAAGATAGTGAAGGTATATAAACTTGCATCTGTAAGCAAACTATTTCTGGTAGTCCTTACTAACAGATATTTAGAAAAAAGCATTTGACAGAGCAACAGGTGCATACCAGGTACCAGGAGATGTGTTGATTTGTTCAAGCAATGATAACACATCTGGAACAGCAGCTGCAATTGAGTCATCACCTGGTTAGGGGTATGATAATCCACTGTCATCCTCCAAGATTGATCTGTTTTCTGCACAGGCCAAATAGGAAAGTCGAATGGGGATGTGGTAGGATTCACTACCCTTGCGTCCTTCAAGTCCTTGATGGTGGCACTAATCTCTGTAATGTCTCCAGGAATCAAGTATTGCTTTTGATTTACTACTTTTGCTAGGTAGGGGTGTTTCTAGTGGCTTCCACTTAGAATTTCCTACCATAACAGGTTTCACTCCATAAGTCAAAGAACCAATGTGGGGATTCTACCAGTTGCTGAGTATGTTTATTCCAGTTATGCATTTTGGAAATGGGGAATGAGTCTGGGGATCCACTGGTCACATTGTTAATTGGACCTAAGATAAAACTTCATTGATCACCTGACCCTCATAAACACTTAAAGCGAGTGGTGGACCACAGTGATGTTTTGGGTCTTCTGGAAGTACTGTCACTTTTGAGCCAGGGCCTAATAATCTCCAAAATTATTGATCATTTCCTTTTCCCCAATGCATAGTAACCCTGGTAAAAGTCAACTGGTACCTTTGAGAAAGGCTGGAAAGAAGATTGACAGTATAAACTTTTGACAGTATAACAAAGTCCTTCCCTAAGGATCCCCAGCCTTCCCTTCATTAAAGAGTCTCTGGGTCTATAAACTGTCTCAAGTCTGGAAATTGTTTAAAGGGCTATGACTCTCTGTTTCTGTTATTCAAGTTAGACATTTGTTCTCACTTAGAACTCTTCTGCTTATAGAGATCAAGTAGGAATTTAGTAGAATGCCAATCTGTTTTACTTCTAGGTGCTCCATGATCTTTTAGCCAATCTTATAGGTCTCTGCAACTCACATTATTGTCATTGCTGCTTTGAACCTGCTGTTCATTTTGGTAAACATGCCCACATTGTCTGTCCTGGTGAAAGGTGTGTTCTCTGGACATTCCTGGAGTGGGTGAGCATGTCTTATAAGAAAAATCTGTTCTAACATTCCAGTCTCTCTAAGCCCTTGGATCCCCTCCTCTACAGTATATCAGGGCAGTTCTAGCACTTTAACTTCAGGTAATGTTGGCCATCTATTGATCCATGTTTCAGCCAGCCATGTGAACAAACTGTTAGAGGTTCTAACCCCTCAAGCTACAACGTTGAATCCAGAACTTCTGCTTAGTGGGCTCATATCAATACATTCAGCATAATCCAACTTTATATTCCCTCCATTATTATCCTACACCTTTAATATCCATTTCTATACATATTCCCTCATTTCTTGCTATATAAATTGGAAAACTCAAGTAGTTCTCTTGGAGTATATTGACACTTTGTACTTCATCTTTGGCAATTTGCTGCAACTTCAGTCTAGTTATTTGCCTAGAAGAAAAAAGTGGGTAACAAAAAGCATTAGAAGCACCTTGCAAGCCAATTACCTCAGGGCATTCCATTGCAGTTTCATCTGGTAAGACAGGATTAATCTCTTCATGTAGAAGTTGAATGGTAGACTCCTTGGGACATACTACTGGTTGCTTGGCTGTTTCCTCAGGGTAGACTGGAAATGGGGAAGGAGTTTCCTCAGGACAGACCATTACATGTTTATCTGGCAAATAGCAGAATTTAGGGTTTTAATTTCCCCACTGCCATTATTATCAACCTTTATATCTCCACCCCAATTTTCAGGATTCCATTCTGTTCCAATCAATGTCTTCACTTTAATAGCAGACACCCTGAAAGGTTGATTTTAGCCTCCATTGTAACTCTGCTATTCACACAATGAGACTCTGGGTCTGGTTTTCAGAGATCTCAAGTCTGTGGCTGCACAAAACAAGATTTTCTTTAAGGGCACTTACAGAAATTTTCACATCCTTCAAGTGGTGTTTAAGTTTCAAACTGAAAGCCTTAAGCTCATTCTTTTATAACTGTATCCAGCATATTTATGAACAGCCAGCCAACATCATTATATCTTTTCCCTCTGCAAATCTCTGTTAAGGTGTCAAAAATCACTCTCACACAGAGAATTGCCTCATATAAGCATGGAAGTAACCATATCATGTGATGATATTTTGCATATCTCTATTGCCAACTCTAACCATAGAGTATCAGTGGCCTCCTGATTGTTGGAAACAGAGTCTTTAGTGCCTTTGAATCTTTTTAGAGTAGAAAGCCAATTGCAAAAACACCCACAGCCAATTCAGAAATCCCATTTTTAAGATTCTGTTTCTCAAGAATCACTACTGGTACCAAGCTGTGTTATCAGGTTTCTCTAGGGAAACAGAACTAACAGGAGCTATCTGTAAATAGTATGAGATTTTATAAAATTGTCTCACATGACCATGGGGATGCATGAGTCCAAATTCTGTAACTCCAGAAGGTTCAGAAACTCCAATGAAGGTTCTCAATGAGTTCCCCAGGAGAAACTGGCTGTCTGAAGTAGAGTTGGGAATTTTCTTTTCTGATTGATGAAAGCACTTCTTTTAAGGCCTTCAACTGACTGGATGAGATATTTCTCATAGTTGAAGACAATCTCCTCAGTTGATTATAGATATAATCAGCCATAGATGCAATCAACTTACTGATGATTTAAGTCCATGAAATGTCCTCACAGTACAATTAGGCCAGTGCATGCTTTCCCAAACAAATGGCCACCAGTATCTGGCCAATTGACACATAAGCCTAACCATTACAAGCTGTTAAACAATCAAGCAGACTTTTTCAGAGGCTTAATTACAAAGTTGGAACTAGACTCTGGTTTCCTTGACATCCATATTGATGATGTTGTTTTGTTTTTGTATTTGATTTCTGTGCAGTTTTCTTGGGCCACATGACATTTACTTAACCACTCTTTCATTTGTGACAAATCAAAATGCCTTTTCAACCCTAAGTCCTTCATCATTATGTATAATTAAGCATATTAAATTGGCTCAATTGACTGTCTAACATGAAATTTGTATGTCTATGTTTGGCTAACAACATGGAAAATCCAATGGAACATTTAAGCTTAGACAATTATTGAAAAAATAAATGAAAAGCTACAACTAATAGTTGAATGATAAAAAATATGATGCAGAGAATGGTCATAATAGAAAACCAGAGACTAAAATGCTGAGCAGTATTATGCTACATTAATCAATGTAACATCATTGTTATGTTCAGATAGTGAAAATGCCTGTTTGTCCCTTTTGATTCTTTCAATTACACTTTAAAGCCAAGTTTCTAATTTTTCTCACATTCTACCATTTTAAAAAGTCCCTCAAATTTCACTTCGTGTATAGTAAAGTAAGGAGCTCCATGGGCAAGTTTCCATTAAAATTAATAAGAATTGTTTAAAAAGAAACTGGAAATAGTTATAAGGGCATATAGCACATGAAGAAATATTCATACAGCAAAATCTACGAAAACTTTGTGAGAACAGTAAGAGTTTGGCATTTGAAATAGTACTCACTCCTAATTTCTCGCTCCATATCAATGTAATGAATACACTACATACTAGATGGATACAGCCAAGAACATAGTTTCCTTTCTTTTTCCAGTTCCAGTCCAAGGGATATGGGTATCTTCCTGGAAGAAGCAGCACAAGAGCATTTCTCATCCTGCTCTTAGATACATGTTGCAGTGTTTAAGTTCCAGGTGAGTGTGGCCATTTCTTTCTCCCAGCCCAAATTTATGGAAGAGAGTCTACTTTGGGCTCTATAAACTGAGAATACCAGGGCCCAATACTCCCTGCCATGACATCTAAGGTGGAAGTTTCATACCAGGAGAGTCAACCTGAGAGGACCTGGGACCACTGTCCCCTATCCCCTGTAGTGAATCGCTCCAAGAGAAGCTCAACAACAATGTTCTCATTTTCAACTCCAGAGACATGGCTCAAACATTTTGCACAGGGGGAGAGGCAAGCTAAAAAAAAAAGAGTGTCAAAGCTCTTCCCAATGACTGGCTACATTGGCAAAAGAGTTTGGGAATGTTCAAGCCTAAGTTTGCCCTCTAAAAAAATAAAGGTTATATGGAAAAAGTTAGGTAAATACTGATAGATTCAATAAATACATAAGCAATTCATAGATTTTCAAGTTTACTGAAGAGATCCAAATAAAGATGAGAAGATAAGAACTCACCTGGGGTCAAAACAAATCTCAGGCACTGAACTCAAAAACTATTCCTGTTGAGGAGTCTAAAGTTAATTGGATAGTCAGGGGAGCAGTTTATGTCATGGGGCATTGTTTAAAACAATGAGGCAATCGGCCATGAATTAGTGCAAAAATAATTTAGAGGGAGCAAAAATCAAAGGTTTCACATGGGGACAGTGAAAAGTAATAGACTTCACTGACATAATATAGTCAGTCACTAAAAATTTAAACAAGCAACTAACAATAACAAGCCCTTTGGGAGAAGGCATCAGTATCGGTAGTTACTACACTATATTACCTAAAAGGTCCAGTTTCAAACAAAAGGCTATGGGGCATGTAAACACACAGGAAAATCTAAGCTACACAGAAGAAGAATAGCTGACAACAGGAACTGTCAGTGGGAGCAACCAGATATCAGATTTAACAAACAAATTTTTCAAGGTAGTCATTATGCATATGTTTAAAGAACTAAAGGAAAGTATGCTCCAGAAATAAAAGAAAGTATTGTGACAATCTCTCATTAAATAGAGATTATCAATGAAGATAATTTATAAAATAGAACTAAATGGAGTCTTTAGTAGAAAGCACAATAACTTTAATGAAAAATTCACTAGAGGGGCTCAACAGTACATTCGAATTGACAAAGAAAGAATTAGCAAACTTAAAAATAGACCAATAGAAATCATGTAATTTGTAGAACTGAAAGAAGGAATGAAGAAAAACTCATAGATCTTCAGAGAAATGTGCGACAACATTAAGTGAACAAAAATATGAATAAAGGAAGTACAAGTAGAGAAAAGAAAAATATTCAAAGAAATAATAACTGAAAACTTCCCAAAGTTGATAAAAATATTAATTTACACATCAAAAAAGCTCGTGGAACTCCAAGCAGAATGAACACAAAGTGATTCAGGGACACATCACAGTAGAAAAAAAACTGAAAGACAAAGATTAGGAAAAAATCTGAAAGTAGCAAGAGGAAAACAACTACTTACCTATAAATGGACCCTGATAAGATTAACAGTTGACTTCACATCAGAAACAATAAAACAATGGTGGACAGAAGGGAGTGAAATAGCATATTCAAAGCCCTTGAAGAAAAACTTTCAACTAAGAATGCTATACCCACAAAACTACATTTTAAAAATGAAGGTAAAATAAAGACCTTGCCAGAGAGACAAAAAATTAGAGAATTCATACTTAGTGGACCCATCTTACAAGAAATGACAAGGAACTTCTTCAGTCTGAGAGCAAGTGATCCAAGAGAGTAATCTGAGTCCATCCCTCCCCCCAAAAAAGCACTGGTAAAGGCTACTATGTAATTATAAAAGACTATATAAATTCATATTTCTTCTCTTTCCTTTTCTTAATTTATTTCTTCTCTTTTCTTCTCTTAATTTATTTTAAAAACAATTCTCTCTCTCTCTCTTTCTCTCTCTCCCTCTCTTTCTGTCTCCATATATATTGTTAGGTCTATAGCATAAAGAAATAAAATAGCATTTAAGTTAGAGGATATCAAGGATAAAAGTGAATATCATCCAAGTACTTGCATCCTCTTTTGGGGAATGGGCAATGCACTTCTGGTTGTACACACACAGTTGTATTACATTAGGTGAAAAGTATGATTATATTTTTGATCTTATTTAATCTTAAAGCTTATCTAAGGCATAAAACAAAAAAATGTATAAATAATAATTAAAACATATTGTTGAGTTTTTAAAATTTATAGAGTTAGTAAGTATAGCAATAATACCATCAAAAATGTAAAAAAGGAATAGAGCTATATAGGAGTAACATTTCTATATGACACTTTGATTAATTTGTATAAATTTGAAGTAGATTTTGAGTAGATAAGATGTATATGGTAAATGCTAAAACAGTCACTAAGGAAATAACTGAAAAAAAAACTATAATGAAAACAAAATTAAAATGCATTCGAAAATATTCACTTAATGCAAAAGAAAGCAGTAAAGGAGAGACTGAGAAACAAAAACATATGACACATAGAAAAAAAATGCCAACTATATAAATAAAGGCATTAAATGTGAATTGATAAAACAATTCAATCAAATGTCAGAGATTATCAGACTAGATAAACAAGATTCACTCATATCCTGTCTGCAGGATATATTTTAGATTCAAAAATACAAATAGTTTGAAAGTAAAAAGTTTAAAAAAGATTTATCACCGAAACAGCAACCATAAGAAAGAAAGATGAGTAGCTATATGAATATCAGACAAAATAGATTTTAAAACAAAAAAGTTTCTAGATAAAGAGAAGGGCATTTTATACTGATAAAATGGTCTCTTACCAAGAAGTTATACCAATTGTAAATATATATGCACCTAACAAAGGAGCCCCAAAATACATGACGAAAAATGGATAAATGGATCCTGACATTATTTCCAGAAGACCCAAAACATGACTGTGGCCCTGCAGTCAGAGTAGTAGCTAATGGAAGTTAGATGATAATGAAATGTTAGCTCAATTTCCACTCATAGTGGGTCCAATGTGTTCCTGAACCCATTCTTTGGTTATTTCTCCAGTTCTGTAATGAATGATTGGAATAAACACACTCAGAATCTGAAAGAATCTCTACTTTGGTTCCCTGATAGGGAATCTGCCTCTGAATAGTCAAATAAAAGCATTACTGTACAGACTGGGTGATTGATCTTGATTATCAAGGGGAAATAAACCTGCTACTACACAATGGAGGTAAAAAAGAGTATCCCGGGAATACAAGGTCTCCATTAGGTGTCTCTTACCATGCCTTGTGATTAAAGCCAGTGGAAAATTACAACAACCCAATTCAGGAAGGAGTACTAATAGCTCAGACCCTTTGGGAATGAATGTTAGGGTCACCCCACCAGGCAAAGACCCAAGACTAGATGAAGTGATAGTTTGCTAACATTAAAGGGAAGGGGTCATGGAAGAAAGTTATATATATGAGCTATGGCTACATGATCAGCTACAGAAACAAGTACTGTAATGGTTATGAGTATTTTGTTAGGAATACATTGTATATTTAATTAAGTAAATATCTTTCTTTTCCCCCTCTCTTATCCCTTATCATATAACCTAAGTTATATTAACTTCATGTCATAGTATTTAAGTTAGAGTATATCAAGGATAAAAGTGAATATCATCCAAGGACTTGCATCCTCTTTTGGGGAATGGGCAATGCACTTCTGGTTGTACACATACAGTTGAATTACATTAGGTGAAATAGGATTATATTTTTGTTTTCATATAGAGATGAAGTATGATTTAAGGAGATGATTTCCTAGGGAATTCAACATAAACTTCATTGAGTTTCCAACTTATAGTCTGCCCTATGAAATTCAGACTTGTCAATCCCTGTGATCAGTCATATGAGCCAATTGCAAAAATAATTCTCTCAATATATACATTTATATGTGTGTGCATATATCTATGTATATGGAATCAGTTCTGTTTCTATGAAGAAACAGAATTACTAATTTAAAAAACTAACCACATAAAAACCTTGTCAGAGACAGCTTCACAGGTGAATTTTACCAAATATTATAAGAAGAATTAATTCAAAATTTTCACAAAATCATGAATAGAATATAGAACAATTACCAACTCTGTGGTCAGTATTACTCTGGTAACCAAGCCAGATATAAACACCCTCAGAAAATGACTATATCTTATGAATACAGACACAAACATACTGAACAAATAAATGTTCATAAATCAAATCTAGCAAAATATAAAAAATAATTTTACACCATGACCAAGAGGGATTTATATGAGGAATGCAAGGATTGTTTTAACAAGTGAAAATAAATTAAGGTAATAAACCTTTTCAATGGAATGAAATATAAAAACAATTTAAAAACACATGATTGTCTCAATAGATGCAGAAAAAACATTTGGAAAAAAAATTAATACCCTTTCATTTTAAAAATACGCAACAAACTAGGAATAAAAAGGAATGTATTTAATCTCATATAAGGAAACTCAAAAATCCACAGCTAATATCATACTTAATTGAGAAAGACTAGGTGCTTTCCTTCTAAGATCAGGAATAAGAAAAGATTTCCACTCTTACCATTTCCATTGAATATTGTATTTGATATTCTAGACAGGGTATTAGGCTGGAATTAAAAATAAAATGCATTCAGATGGAAAGGAAGAAGTAAAAATATACCTATTTTCAAATGAAATAATACATTATCAGGAAAAAAATCCTCAGGAAAGTTGCATGAGTACAAGGTTAATTGGAAAAATCAGTTGTATTTCTATACCACTAGCAATGGGCAATCTGAAATAGAAATTAACAAAACAATTTCATTCACAATAATCTAAAAGAATGAAATATCTCGGAAAAATTTAACCAAGGAGGTGAAAGACTTGTACACTAAAACAACAAAACACTGATGAAAGAAATTAAGAAGACCTAAATAAATAGGAAGACATCCACTGTTTATGGATTGGAAGGCTTAATATTGTTAAGATGTTAATATGACACAAATTGATCTACAGATTCAAAGCAATTTGAATAAAAATTCTACAGTTCTTTTTTGAAGAAATAGAAAAATCAATACTTAAATTCATAAGGAATCACAAGGAGCCCTAAATAGTCAAATGAATCATAAAAAGAAGAAAAAAGTTTTAGTTCTCACACTTTCCATCTTCAAAACATCTTACAGTGCCACAATTTTCAAAAGAATGTGATGTTGCCATAAGGATAAACTTATACAGCAATGGAATAGAATTAAGAGTTTAGAAATGTACCCACATATCTATGGCCAAGTGATTTTGACGAGGGTGGTGCCAAGCACATTAAATGTGGGAAAAATAGTTTCTACAAAAAATGATGTTGGGAAAACTGGATATGCACAGGAAAAATCATATGCAAAATTACTCAATAAGGACCTACACATACGAGCAAAAACCATAAAACTCTTTGTTTTAGTTTGCTAAATCTGCCAATGCAAAATACTAGAAATCGGTTGGCTTTTATAATGGGAATTTATTATGTTAAAAGCTTACAGTTCTGAACTTGTGAAAATGTCCAAATCAAGGCATCATCAGAGATGCTGTTTCACAAAGCTCAGCTGCTGGGGATCCTCAACTCCTACCACATGATAAGGCAGTTCAGCTGCAGGTCTCAGCTGAGGTCTCTTACTTCCACTCTAAGCTCACTTTCTCGTTGAGCTCGACTGTGGGCATTCAGGCACATGGCTCTTCTCTCCCCTCTTCTCTGGGACTCATTGTTTCAGCTTCAGGCTGCTGAATCCAGCCTCTGAACTCTCTCTCAGCCCCTCAAGGTTCTCTGTTTTTCGGCAGCTGCAGGTAATCCTGGAGTCCTCTCATAGGGCAAGGTAAAATGGCAGCTTTTTCTCTTCCTTACCTTCTGTTCATATAGGAGTCCAGTAAAGGATTAATACCCACTGTGGGCCCTGTAAGCTAATCAAAGGCCCTTAACTGAAGTGATCTAATCAAAAGGTCCCTTAACTGAATAATCAAAAGGTCCCTTAACTGAATAATCAAAAGATTCCCCATACAATTGCTTTACACTCACAGGAATGGCTTTGCTTTTTCTGGTGTCCATAAAAATCTCAAACCAGTACACTTCTAGAATAAAGCACATAGAATAATCTTCATAAGCTTGGATTTGGTAATGATTTCTTAGATATAACATCAAATTTACAAGCAAAATTAAAGAAAAATTTATAAAATGGGCCTCATCAAAATTGAAAAAAGCTGTGTATCAAAGAATATTTTCAAGAAAATGAAAAAACCTACACAATGGGAGAAAATAATTTTCAGTCATATATCTGATAAGGACTTCATATCCATATTATATAACGAACTGCAACTCAATATCAACAAGACAAACAATCTAATTAAAAAATGGGCTGAAGATTTGAAGACATTTTTCCAAAGAGGTTATAAAAAAGGGCAATAAGTATACGAAAAAACACCGAACATCATTAGTCATTAGGGAAATGCAAACAGATACCTTAATGAGATACCATTTCACACACTAAGATGGCTATTATTTAAAAATGGAAAGTAACAAATGTAAAGGATGTGTAGAAATAGGAATCCTTGTACATTGTTAGTGGGAATGTAAAATCAAACAGCTGCTGTAAAAAAGATTTTAATGGTTATTTAAAAATTGCACACATAATTAGTTATGACCCAGCAATGCAACTTCTTGGTAATACTGTAAAGAACTGAAAACAAGACTCAAACAGATATGTATACACTAAGGTTCATAAAAGCATTATTCACAATACCTGCAAGGTGGAAATAACACAAATGTCCATTAACAGATAAATGATAATCAAAATGTGGTATATACATTAATGGAATATTAGTCCACCATAAAAAGGAATGAAATTCTGATACATGTTATAAAATGGATGAACATTAAAGACATTTTGAGTGATATAAGCAAAATACAAAATGACATATATTGTATGTCACCTTATTTGAAGTATGCAAATTCATAGAGGTAGAAAGTAGATTTATTATGGGTTGGGGAGAAGAGATGGGGAGTTATTGATTAATGATTCTAAATATCTGTTGAGGTCATCAAAAAAGTTTCAATAAACATATGGTGGTGATGGTAGCACAATATTGTAAACATGATTAAAACCACTGAATTGCATAATTGAAAGTGGTCAAAATGTGAAATTTTGAGTTTATATATTACTATAATCAAACATATAAAAAATACCACAATTAAATATCACTTCATACCCAGTAGCATGGCTATACTCCAAAAGTCAAAAATAACAAGTGTTGACATGGATGTGGAGAAATTGGCACCCTCATAACACTGCTGGTGGGAATGTAAAGTGGTGCAACCACTGTTGAGAACAGTCTGGCAGTTCATCAAAATGATAACATAGAGATACCCTTTAATTCAGAATTTCTAGCCTTAGGTATACATCCAGGAGAAATGAAAATATATGTCTATGCAAAACTTTGTACACAAATGTTCATAATGGCATTATTCATAATAACTAAAAGGTATAAACAGCCCAAATGTTCATCACTTGATAAATAGATAAACAAAATGTGATTTATCCATACCATGTAATATTAATTGTCCATACAAAAAAATTATGTACTGAAACATGCTGTAATATAGATGAACCTTGCAAACATTATGCCAAGTGAAATAAAGTAGTGTCAGAAGTCCACATATTATGTGATACCATTTATAAGAAATATTTGTAATAAGCAAATCCATAGAAACAGAAATAAATTAATGGTGGCTTGGGGCTTCAGAGTTTGGGGGAATTTGAGGGTGATAGCTAAATCATATAGCATTTTTTTGAGATGACAAAAATATTCTCAAATTGATTGTGGCTATGATTGCACAACATTGACTATATTAAAAAGTATTAAATTGTACATTTAAAATAGTGAGTTTTATGGTAGGTGAATTATATTAGAACAAAGCTGTTACCAAAAATAAGTCTTCAATACATGGCAAATGGTCCATTTGAAAATCAATTGGAGGAAAACAAACAATAAAGAAATGCTTTTGCTTTTAATATTGGTAAATTTGAAAAGGCAACCTATTATGTATATTTAGAAATGTAATTTATATTTGAATTTTAATTTATGCTTGAAATTGTGTGAAATTTAGAATTCCTCTTAAGAATTCATATTGCTAGCATATTAGTGTTTTCCATATCATTCATGTTTTCCTGGTTTTCTGTGACACATGTATCTTATAAAGTGACTCAGATGAAGTAGTAAAGGTTTTATTTCCACCAAAATATATTAATAATATTCTAACCTCAAAAAATGGGCATATATTAGATAAACTGAAGGTCTCTATGATCTCTGAGCTATAATTTAGCTTTCAGCTATCTCACAGAGATGCGTGCAAATATTGATGATAAGGACTTCCAGTAAGGTAGGATTCATGATCCCCTTCAGAAAACTATCCCATGCATTCCAATGAAATATTTAAATTTAGTGTAAAATAGTTCTGATCAAACTAATTGGCACTAGTTACACCCTATATGGTTTTATTATAATAAAATATTCATTTCAAAAGTTTGATAAAATTTTGGTAATAGAAAATATGATAATATTAAAATAGATTCAAAAGAAAACATTTCAATTGAAAAGATGCATGGATTTCCTAGGACAAGAATGGAGGCTTTGCACTTATATTAATATCAATAAAGGGTTTGACTTATCTTGTTAACCCATTTAATTTTTGTCTGCCTTACTAATATGGTTAAAGGTGAATGCTTTACTTTCAATTAGGAATATAGAGTTTTGTATAAATTTTGGATTTGTGAATATTTCTACTTCCCAAATCATCTAGTTTAGTGCTTTAATCAAATCTTTACATATGACCTTCTATTGAATGAACAAGTAGATAGATACAAGTGTCATAAATTTCAAAAACACTATTGTATTAAAGAGAAGGGTGATTTTATTAGAATAACAGCAGAGGACAAGAAGAGATGTTCACTAAGATACAAATAAAACAGAATCTTATCAAAGTAAATCAGAACATAGGATTTTGAAGCCTAAAGGCAACTTAGTGTAAAGGGAGAAATTAAGCAATAGTAGGAAGAAAAAAGAAAATTGAATTCAGGGAACACAATCAAATTAAAGAACATTGCAAATCTCTAAACTGCAGGAAAGTCTCTTAAGAAAAGGTGTGATAGGTAGTACTGGAACAATGAATTCCTGAATTCCTGTCATTGTACAATTTTAAACCTATTAAAATCTCACACAGGACCTCGGTTTCTACCCATGGGGAGTGGAAGTAACTTTCTAACAAAAATGAAATAAAAGATTATATATATATACACACACACACATATATTTACAAAAGCAATTGTTTGAAAGCATTGGAAAACAACTAAGGCTGATAATATTTAAGGATCAAAGTATAAAAGAAATGGGAATCATTGAGATGTGAGAGTAATAAACAGTTCTTAATTTCTCCTAAAATATTTGAAGAATACTTAATTATAGATGGGAGAGCTAGACTCTAAGATATCAATAGGAAATCATCTCCCAAAAATTCTAAGCAGAGATTTTACAGTTATAGATTCATAAAGAGAATAAAAAAGGACTCCAAAGCACCCACCAATAGAGATAAAATCCCCAGGGCTTTAGTTGAGATCCCTGAAAAGAATTCATCTCAAGATTAAGAGCTGTGTCTAAGAATAAGGGAAAAATGGAAATAGGCAAACATTAACAGATTCCAGATAAAGGCAAATTTTCTATTCTTAATCTGACTGAAGAAAATTAAATCTTCTTTGGAGGAAGATACCATAATTAGGAGTATTTGTAATTGTTCATATGTGAATATTCATACTCATTTAGCCAAGTGATCTAAAACAAATAACTACATAAATAAACATTGTGTGAACCATATACTGGAGCTTTTAGACATCCTTCAAATAACCATTTATAATATTTCAAAAATGAATAAAAGGAAAATTCTCCTCAAAGAAATGAAATTGATATAACACAATCAAATGTAAATTCTAGGTCTGAAATACTGTTATGAATATAATTAATAATTGAAGAGATGGGCCTAAAAGCGAAGAAGTGGGTCTGAAGCTAGATCTGTAGACAAATCCCATTTTAAAGCTCACAGAGACAATATAATAAAAAAACCTAAGTGCCGTATGACTCATGTAAGCAATTCCCTTCAAAACAGCACATGGTCCAAAAACTAAATTACATCAATATTTTGAAAATATGTTGAAATTAATAATAATGAAAAGGACACATAAAATTTGTGAGATGTATGTAAAGTTCTGCTTAGAAGGAAATTTATAGGTTTAAGTCCATATAAGAAATAAGAACAAAGATTGAAAAATTAGTAGCAAAGGTAACTATATTTGAATTTTAATCCAAAAAATTAATAGAAAATTATCTTCCCTTCAAAAAAGTAAAATGATTAAATTAAATATATATATACACAATGTAAGGAAGCATCTTACGGCTTTTATGCTAGGCAATGGTTTCTTAGACTTTACACACAAAGCATGAGCATCAACAACAGCAAAATATAGATTAATGGGATCATATTAGTCAAGGTCCTCTAGGAAAACAGAACTGACAGGAGATATAAGTAAATATTATGAAATTTTGTAATGATTGTTTCACACAACTGTGGGGATACACAAGTCAAATTCAGTAAGGCAGACTGTAAGCTAGGAACTCCTAGGAAGTTTTTTGACGAATTCCCCAGGAAATGTTGGCTGGCTGAGGTAGAGATGAAAATTCTTTCTTCTGACTACTGAAATCATCTCTTCTCCTTTTAAAGCCTTCAACTGATTGCATGAGACACTCTCATTTCTGAAGGCAGTCTCCTCAGTTAATTATAGATGGAATCAGCCATCAATACAATCAACTTATTGATGATTTAAGTCCACAATATTTCCTCACAGTAATAATAAGGCTAGTGCTTGCTTGACCAAATGACTGGGCACCATTACGTGGCCAAGTTGACACATGAATTTATCCATCACAGGAACGTCATCAAAACTAAAATATTTTGGCCATCAAAGGACTTTATCAGGAAAGTGAAACAATAACCTACTCAATGGGGAAAATATTTGGAAACCACATGCATAATAAGAGTATAAAATCCAGAAGGTATAAAACATCCTACAACTCAACAGTAAAAAGACAAGTAACCCAATTTTTAAAAAATAGGGCAAAAGACTTGAGTAGACTTTTCTCCAAAATGGATATACAAATGGCTAAAAAGCACATGAAAAGGTGACCAACACTAATAGCTAATAGGGAAATGCAAATGAAAATCACAATGAGATATCATTTTATACCCACTAGAATGTCTACTATCAAAAAAACAAATGACAAGATTTGTAGAGGTTGTGGAGAAATAAGAACACTTATTCATTGCTGGTGGGAATTAAAATGGTGCAATCCCGGTGGAAGTCAGTTTGACAGTTCCTCAGCAAGATAAGTATATAATTACCACATGACCTAGCAATTCCATTACTAGCTATGCACTCATAAAAATTTAAAGCAAGGACTCACACAGATATTTGCTCACCAATGTTCATAGCCGCATTATTTACAATTGCCCAAACATGGAAGCAACCCAAGTGTGCATCAATCTATACATGGATAAAAAAATGTGGCATATGCATTCTATGAAATATTATTCAGCATTAAAAAAGAATGGCGTTTTGATTCATGTAACAACATGGATGAATCGTGAAGACATAATATTGAGTGAAATAAGCCAGACACAAAAGGATAAATATTGTATGATTTCACTGATATGAAATTATGAGAATAAGCAAATTTATAGGGTAGGAATCTAGATTATAGGTAACCAGGCAATGGAGTAAGGATAGGGAATGGGAAGTTATAGTTTAAAATGTAAAGGGTTCCTATTTGGAATAATGGAAATGTTTTGGTAATGGATGGTATGATGGTAGCACAACATTGTGAATGCAATTAACAGTAATGAATTATATGTGAATGTGGATAAAAGGGGAAATTTTACGTTGTATATATGTTGCCAGAATAAAAATTAAATTAAAAAACATAGGACTGTACAATGAATCTTATTGTAAACAAAGGACTAGAGTTAATAAAAAGTTCTTAGGTGTTTTTATTTTTTATACTATTGTTAATGAGATATCTTTTATATTTTCTAACTTGTTATTGTTATGCTATTATAAGACATCCATAGATTTCATGTACATTAAGCTTGGTTCACAACACATGAATTGTTTTATGAAATGTAGCAAATTTTTAAAATTAATTAATTCCTCTTTTTTTGGTGTGTGGGGGGTTACTGGGAACAAGGGATAGAACCTGGGACCTCAGATATGGAAATCTGGCCCTCAACCACTGAGCCACATTGGTTTCCCTGAGTTGTTTTTTTCATTTCTTTTGCCTGTTGCTTATTTTTGTTTTTTTAGGAGGCACCGGGAACCAAACCTGTGACCTCCCATGTGGGAGGCAGTTGCACAACAGCTTGAGCCACATCCATTCCTTCCTCAGTTTTAATGATGCTTTAATTTCTTCTATCAAGCTTCCTACATGAACAGTCATATATCCCATACTAGATAATAATCTGCACATAGACTTTATATGTAAATATTTGTCGAATGAATGATTGATAGAGAAGAGACTGTAAGAATATATGCCAATAAATTACCAAAAAAAGAGATAATGCAAAGAAAAGCCACATATTATGATAAAATGTTTACAATACTGATAATGAACTTGTTTCCAAAATATACAAAGAACTCTTATAACTCAATATCTTGTATACTGTAAATGAATAATTAAATAAATGGAGGTGTGTGGTAGCATACAGGTTTATTACTTTTGTAATAGTAGTTCACATATAAGCAAGGAGTGAAGGCTGGTATGATCTATACGGTAATGGGTTGAGTTGGAGAGATCTATATGAACTCCTGTTTAGGTTAGTGATACAGATGAATACAAACATAAATATGTGTAGATATGTGTATATACATGGATTACTATATACACATATATTTCCTAGTTCTGTCAGCTGAGTGGACCTAGAAGAAATGACACAGCAGGGGAATAAGCAAGGGGTGTCTTAGTTTGATAGGGCTGATATAACAAATATCCCAGTTTGGTTGTCATAAACAACAGAAATTTATTATCTCAGTATTGGCTAAAGTCCATACTCAAGGTATTGGAAGGCCAAGGTTTCTGTGAAGTCAGTGGGTTGCTGATTCAACCTCTGCCTCCCTCACATGCTGATCTGTCTCCTTCTGCTTCCTACTCTGGCAGGTACTGCTGTATCCAAACTTCTTCTGCTATAAGGACTCTAGTCATATAGGAATAAGGTCCACTCTTCTTCAATTTGACTGTATCTTAATAGGAACTTCAAAGATCCTATTCACAAATGAGTTCACACCACAGATCTGGAGTTAGGACTTGAGCATGTCTTTATGTGAGAATGATTCAATCTACTCCACATAGCTAACACCCAGTTTCTCCCATAAATGGAACCAAGTCTTCTTGGAGAAATGGTTGTGTCTATGACCAGTAGGGAATATACAAAAGCCTGGAGCATCTCTTAGTGCTAAAAAAAAAAACCAACCACAATGATGTGGGTATGTCACAGGAACATGGTAGCTAACTGAGAACTTTCAATGACAAAATCTGGAAAATAAAACAGCAACATAAAAATAATTTGGGATAATAATGAAAATTATAAATATCTATAAGTCCATACAGATATAACAAAATAATTGAGTAAATAATTAAATGGGAGAGAAAAGACAAATCTGAACATAAGAATCCCTAATAATTTGTGTGGATACTCCTTCCTCAGGGAGGTAGAGCTTAACGACCCACTCCTTCAGAGTTGTCTGTGTGCCATGACTTACTTCCAAAGATTACAGTATGATAATGGGGAAAAAGATAACTCTACAGTGGAGAAACATAACAAACATTACCTCAGATAAGTGAATAAGATTAGCCTTAAATTGTAATATAATTCTGATATAATGTATCCTTGATATAATGTGATGAGAATAGCATTTTATTTCTGTAGTCTTCCTCCCCAAAACCCATAACCCCAGTCTAATCATGAGCAACAAATCAGACAAATGCCAAATGAGGACTATTCTGCAAAACACCTAAGCAGTACTCCCCAAAATTGTTAATGCTATCAAAACAAGGCAACTCTGAGAAATGCTTGAAACAACAAGTGCCTAAGGAGACAAGATGAGTAAATGCAGTGTGGTATCCTAGATAGGATTTTGGAACAGAAAAGTAACTCTAGTTAGAAACAGGACAACTCAATTAGTATGGATTTTTGTTATTTCTTTAAATGTTTTATAGAAAGAATCAACAAAGTTAAAAGTTGGCATTTGAAAACAAATTAAATTCATAAAATTCATTCAAGACAGATCAAGACAAGAGAGAAAAAAAATAAATCATAAATATTTGGAATATGAAAGTGCAGTGGATGTGTGGCACTGCATATAGAACCTAGAGACATGAAGATAATTAGGATGTATGATGAAAATATTTATGCCAATAAAATAAAAATATATATGTAATTTATAGATTATTTGAAAATTATAAATGACCAAATTTCACAGAAGAAATGGAAAAGCTCAGTTATCTTCTACTTACTAAATAACTCTAATTATATTAAAGCTATTTGAATCTTTTACTTAAAATCTTTGTAAATAGGAAATAATAGCTTTACCCATGACTTTATTAAAATATTAAAAGGAAAAATAATACTGATTTTTTTACAAACTCTTCCAGAGAAAACCCTTTTCCTAAAGCCAATCTATTCCTCTACATGTAAACCTATTGTAGAAGGGACCTTCTGATTAGATTCAGTTAAGGTCCCTTCCATTTGATTAGATCACTTCAGTAGGGCATGACCCAGGGTGGGTCTTAATCATCTTACTGTAGTCCTTTGTAAATGGAGGAATAAAAAGCTGCAGACAAGGAAAGAAGACTGCAAAGACAAAGAAGAACCCAGAAGCAGAGAGGGAAAGCCCTAGGGGTCAGAAGCTCAGAAGAAGCCACATTAGACAGAAGCTGAAAGCAATGAAGCCCTGAGGTGAGGGAAGGGACAATCCAATACAGCCACTGTATCCTGCCATGTGTCTGGTCACCAACAGGTTGCAGCTTGTGAGAAAGCATCGGTGATGATTACTGGATTGGACATTTTCACATCCTCAGAATTGGAAGCTTTTAACCTAATAAATTTCCATTGTAATAGTCAACCCATTTCTGGTATAATGCTCCCAGCAGCTCTTAGCAAACTAAAATAAATTTGTAGTTAATTGAAAACTTTTAAACACATGAAATTTTATGTAACCTACAGGAAAATCTGCCTTAGGTGAATTTTACAATCCTACATGATACAAGATTATGAAACAAAAATAAATGTATTTAAATACATGCAAAAACAATTAGAACATAAAATTTAAAATGTTTTCATATTCAATAACATTTAAGAACATAATTAAGGGTAAGTCTAACAAAAGTACAAATCACACTTCCTTGTTTAAGATAGTATTAATAAAAACTAATGAAAACATAAACAGATGGAGGGAAATACCATGTTCATAGATTAAAAGACAGATATAAATATTAATATGTCATTTGACCTAAACTAATCTATAGATTGAATGCAATCCCTGTCAGGATGTTAGAAGGTTTTTTTTTTCAGGAAACAGATTTTACATGAGTAGGAAAATACAAAACCACAGGTATACCCAAGACAAATTTGAAGAGTATGTGAATTGAGGGATTTTACACTATCAGTTATTATGATTAATTTAAAAGTATGTTAATTAAAATTATCTAGTTTACAAACAGACCAATGGATCCAAATAGAGAGCCCAGAAACATATATGACAAATTTTAGTAATAGGATTGAGTACAGTATCATCAAAAGAATAATGTTGGGAGCCCCTACAAAGTAGAGCCCCTGGAACTGTTAATAACAGTCCACAAGGTCACAGATAAGCAAGTGAGCTGGCATAGCTGCTACAAGTAGCAAACTAGCAAACTAGGCCAGGCCGGAGAATTCTTAGAATTCCGTTTAGGATAGAATTTCTGCAAAAGTCTTTGTATTCCCTTGTCTGTTATCTAATGAGCTCAAGGGCCCAAACTGTGCCCAGGCAGGAACTTACTGTGAAAACACTGCTGAACCATTATCTGTATTGTGCATATAAAAATAAATCTGAATTCTGTCCAGGTGCCTTGAGGTTGCAGATCCTCTTGGTCCACCTGACCCCAACTGTTTCTGTCTCTTTGTCTCTTTTGTTTCTTAACTTTCTTTTTAGCCTGCGCACCCCCATTTACTTTAGGTCTTTCTCTGCCGAGTTGGTCTCGGCAGAATAGTATGGTGAACATTTAAGTTTTATTACAAAATTGTAAGATTTTATAATATCTGAAGTTTACCAATAAAATTCATTTCATGAGCAAAATCGTTTGATAAAATATAATCATCATTCTCACTACTTAAATAATATGAAGACAACATAAATAAAACCAAAAGTATATACCATTCTTAATGACAAAACAGTTGAAATCAGTCATCATGTAGCAAGCCTACAATCATGATTTCTATTCAACACTATCTTGTAAGTTCTAGTTGACAGTGTCTGACAAGGAAATTTGTTGTTGTTTTTGGTATGAGTGCATATTTAGAATTTGCAAGAGACATTACACAAGCTAAATATTTAATAAGAGATTTTAGTATCTACATGCATATACTAGATGTAAATAAACCTCAATGGTTTTTCTCTAGTTTAGCAACGAACATCCTAGGTGGATTATGTTAATACATATACTATTCAGTTAAAGAACCCAGTTCCTGCATTCCTGATTATCTATCCTGTCAAAGTGTAACCACCAGCTACTAATGATATTGATAAAATTTGTTTATCACAACATTGTTAATAATAGCTTAAAATGGATGCACCAGGAAAAAAATGAATGCTGATTAGTGTGGGAATGTTTGAATGCCTTATGTCACATACACACTGCTGTGTATATTCACTCCTTATAAGGCAAAACTTAGGGAGTCCTATAACCATGGGGATCTGGAAGGACTCTCTTCTGAAGGACAAGTGAAAACAGTATGGAAACAAGCTCAGGTCTGACTGAAATAGTGACATCTTTCACTCTCCTTTCCTCTAGGAGCAATGTGATGGCAGGTAAAGAGGTATAGCAACTTCAGGATATAAGGAAGAGAAATAGTCCAAAATACTAATGATCATAGATTTTATCTTATACCTGGACATTAGTTGCAATATGCACTATCCCTGAACAGAAACAGTGGACTAACTAGAACTTGGATTGACCACCAAATGTGAAAGAACCATAGGGTTTACACAGTATCAAGTTTATTTATTTAAGAAAATTATAGACTTCCAACAAAACAGAATGCTTGACAACAACATAGTGGAGGACTTGTAAATATCAAGCATAGCTTCCCAGTGCACAGTCGCTCCATATGTGGAAGGCACATGATCAAAAGAAAAAAGAATGAATGAATTTAGATCACCTCAGGAAATCCATCAGCTCTAATGTCATTTTACCTTTTACACATTTATAGCCAGGTAACTTGATCTGGTTCCTAGCAAATGCATCTGGTTTTACATTTACCTTGGATCCAATATAGGTAAACTTCTCTAAATTCCTTGAACTGCTGTTACAAGAAATTTGACCAAAGTTTAAATTCTCTGGTGTTTGTGAGATGAGATGAAAGGCCATAGAACCAAACATGCAAAAGTTCAGGAAATCCAACAGAACTACAACTCAGCTACTTGAATGGTTATTTAATCTATTAGTTACTTGCATATAAGTACAAAAAGGAAATATTTGATGAAAAATTCCAATTGTCACACTATTGCTGCATCTTTAAAGAGCATTTAAGAAAGTCAAATACAGAGATAAAACATCTCTGTAACTAAGATGGTTCATTCAAAATGTGTGCCAGGAAATTGGTAAATGAAATTAAGAGTTGCTAATACTGATATAAAACATTGGATGATAGATAAATAGTTCAAAAGAAAATGATTGTTTCAAGAAGGGCAAATCAAGATATATGGAGACTGCTTAAGGAAGTGAAGGGGAAGACAAACATCTAAGTAGAGATATAAAACCAACTTGCTTAATGAAAACCACAACTGAGGAAAGCCAGCTTGGATTGGTTTTAACCAACAAAACATCACTAGCAAATGACAAATAATTTTTATAAAAAGAAAAAGATCATTTTTCTATCAGCAATTAGTACTCTGGAATAAAATAGATGGTATGTCAGATCCACAGAATATGTAATCAGAAGGATGGCCTGTGCAGCTATATAGTACCATATTATGAGCCCTTAAACTCTTGGTGGGATTTCTCAAGAACCATGGAAGAAAAATGAGACATCGTCAAAGATTTAAACTGTAAAACTGTAAAGTCAACATGGAATAATACATCTCATCAGATATAAGTCAAAGCAAACACAACAGAATGCCTCTAAGGCCAGGAAGGCTTGGCTAGAATATGAGTGAGTGAATTAATGCATCCAAGAAATAAATGTATAATGAGGAAGTTTTGAAAATGATAGGATCCAAGAATAGTAAGCATGAAACAAGAAAGCATGGGCACTTTCCTTCTATTCACTTTCCAGGGCAAATAAAATCATTATCTCATATGTATTTATGACCTATCTCTTGGAAGGAACTTTTTTCATGTAAGTTAAAAATAACAGTTCCCTTGGCAACAGTAATATTTCTATTGTGTGGAGGATGTTGGGAAGGTCACAGCCATATTCAGCAGCCATCTCACACACCTCGCCTACCACCTTGCTTTTCTGCTTCTGCTTGTTGTGAGCAGATGTTTCAAGATGTTTTTATTTTTAGCTGCCCAAGGAGACATTAGGTCCAATGGAATGGCCTAATCATATCTTGAACCTGAAACTGGGAACAAATAGCCCCCGCTTGCTAGGGCAATAATTCTGCACAAATGTTGCTTGATACAGGCTCAGAGATAGGGCCCATCCCCTTGGATTGTATAAATACCCATTCCTTGGGCCTTACAGGTATCCCTCATCTCCAACATGAAGTTGGGGCATGCAGAGTCAAAATTCACTGACCCTAACCAGAGCAGTTGTCTTCCCTGGGGGACCACTCATGATGGGATTTCTTTCTCTGCTCTTTTGGACCCTTTGTGCTATGGAAGTAATAAAGTAGTCATTACTTGAGAATCTTTGTTATATCTGAGCCTGTGTTCCCATGACATACTGTATAGCAATTTTTTACACAGAGAATGAACCAGGCTATCAGAACTCTGGCCATTTAATCTATGGGACGTCTAAATCTCTCTTGTTCTTATGTCATCTAGGGAATAGTAATTATTTGTAGTAACAAATTATGGCTAATGTATGATTTCCTGAATTCTCACTAGGTCCTAGATAATAATATCAATATCAATATCAAAATATCAACCTATAGATAGATAGATAGATAGATAGATAGATTGATACTCATTTGATCTTCAACCACCCTGATGGAATTCCATCACTGTCCCTGATAGGAAAATTAAGGCAAAAGAAGATTGGATTGTTTGGGGATGATAGAGACAGGATTAAAACCCAGCTATTTTACTATTTGGTTGTTTTAAGTAGGTCTGTCTTCTGAGGAAAAATTCACAAATTATATACTGTTTTGATTATTTTGCTTTACTTGGATGGTATTTCTTGTGGTAAGTTAATAAAATGATTTCTGTTTATTATTTGCCTTCTTCCATAGTTTGCATTAAAAAGAAGCATAGTCCCTCTGACAATTGCATTTTCATTGTAAACTAATAAGTGGCTATATTGAGTTGTATATCACAAACTTAAATATAAGGTAATTTTTGTTGGTGTGGAAAAATTGCCATGTGTTACTGGTGAATGATAAAATTAATATCAAAAAAGAGTTGATGGTATAACATTTTGCACAGCAAAAGAAGTTAAAATCTTCTCTAGGTATGTGCATTCACAGGTAAAATGTATATTGCATGTGTTTATTTTAGCATGGAGAAAATTAAATATAAGTAATCAGTAGATTGTTAAAATGAGTTATATATGTATATAAAACTCATAAATATTGCAGATAAATTGGAGGAGATTGGGTCATACAAATAACTTTGGACTTGTATATATCCAGTTAAGTAAATTAAATGTTTACAATTATTTTCTGAAAATAATTTCAAAAAAAGAAACAAGAATTATTTTTAAATTAGACTGATTTTGGAAGACTTTTATAGACAGGTGAAGATGAATTGGGACTAATCAATACAATCATAGCACTTAGTGTCATTATTTGTTACTCATGATAAAGCGATGCAAGATGTGGAATCAGATATTCTATTATATATGTCATTTGTAGGTATTTGAAATACATATAATATGGGTATTCTATATTATTTTATATACTATATACTATGTACTATATATACTGCATAAATTCTATATTAATATGTAGATATAATATAAAATGCATGAAGTGTTATAAGCAAAAACACCTGTGAAATCAAGTCTAGGTTATCTAATATAGTCATTTACGAGGCTTCAAATTTATGAATCCGTTCTTTCACACTTTAAATTCTTTTCCAGATGTTGATGCATTGTTAGATTTTTTTTTAATTATAGAAAAGACCATAAATTTCATGAAAAATAAAATAAGTAAAGTGAACTTATATTTGTACAAGGCTGACAATATTTAGTTGATGAATCTGGAAAATAATCGTATATGGAGAGAAAAGAAATTCATGCCAGCTAATGTCCATAGCAAGTTAGAAATACAGGCACACGATGACTCTTACCAAGGTTGGTGACAGGACAGCAATTACACATGTGTAGAAAATGCTGTATGTCTCTAAAAAGCTTGGCTTAGCCAAATTTTAGAGAAAAGAGCAACAGCCACCTAAAGCAGCAACAGAGCAAAACATAGAAAAAGGCATCAATAAGATGCATCATTATGCCCCTATTTTTAATATTAACCATGGTTATAAATCACTATTTTGGAAAAACATATATAATTGTTCATATTAATTATAAAGCATTCACAACTAGTATGATTTTAAAACACACAAAACAACGTATTACCATTTTGACACTTAAGTTTTTCACAGGTGTTTCCCAACTACAAAGTCTTGAACAAAGTGATGCAACATTTTTTATCACCTCCAAACCCCTGTCTAGTCTTCCTTTCTCTTCAGCCCAAATAACTACAACTTGTCAAACTCTTCCAACAGGCTCTCATGCAAATGTCAGTGTTGTTTGCATTTGAATGGCAACAATGGTAAAAGATAACAGTGATGGTGGAGAAAAGGGTAGTCTGAGCCCTGCAATAAGAGAGGTTATGTGCTAATTTTTAATTACATAATATTTTGTTCTTGAAACTCCATAAACCATAAAAACAAAACCTTAGAGTAACAATAAGAGATTTGACATTCTCTCATCTTTCAACCCTTCAGCACATATTTTAAATAATGGGCATTTTTTACATTTTAAAAACTTTAAAAATAACCTAGAAGTTTTCATATTTATACTGGTGCTTATCTTAAAACTGTTTTTTCAGTTCATGCACACTGCTTGTCATTTTTTTCCTTTAATGTAGATAATAATATTAATAATTATTATTGGCATTTATATCCCAGAGACTGTTTCAAAGGTTTTAGTTTTATTATGATGTTAATTACATCTTTTGAGGTAGATATAATTACATTCTTTCAAACATTATATGTTGTACCAGGGACTTTTCAAAATCTTCATAGGATTATATAAGACTACTCCCTTTACAAAAGGGAAAGTGAGGCTTTTATAGGTTTAATAATATCTGTGAGCTCTATGAAATACTGCTAAATGTTTTTTGAGATTTCTGTTGTTTTTTTTCCTTTGGCAGAAAATGACCTAAGTTTTATTGCATTCTCAATGGTTTCCACAATGAAAGTCAGTTTAGAACACTTGCTCTGAGTTGGAAATTTAGAAATGTTCATGTTGTTTCAATGTTGTTTTTATTTGTTAATTAAGACACCAAATTATTAGTAGTACATAGAGGTATTTGTTAGAAAAACCTAATTTTAAAATATGTTGGCTTTACAAAATATGAATTTTTGGCACAAATGCAAAGCAGTTCTATACTGCTAATCAGTTTCTTTATGCACATATGTAATTATAGTCCTGTAAATATATTTTGAGAATTTCAATGTAAGTATGAATATTTAAGATAGTCAAGATTGGAATCAATTATTATGGCCTTGAAACTCAAATGCAAGATTTTAATTAGAAAGAATATACTTTCTCTGACTTTTGGACACCAATATCATCAGTTTGGCCAAATATTAAAATAAAATTCAAAAATCTCTTGATATGCAAAAGGAAATTGGTAAATAATAACAAGTTTCCAAAATCTAGCATTCTGATTGAGAATGTAGTTTTATAGACATAAGAGTCTAAAATTCTATAGCTATTAACCCATTCCTACTTTGTGTTAACTCATACCTGCCAATTATTTTCCTGTTAAGCTATGAACAAGGAGGTGGCAAAAGATTTCAGAGCAATCTTGATATGTCCCTCCTCACAAACCGACGAATGGAAAATAATAGTTCAGAAATAGGTTTAAATATACCATACATGATTTTTTAGTATATGATGAATATGAATTGTTATTCCAGCTAGGAGAAGTTATGCCACTGTTATTAGCCTCCAAACTTCAGTGGTTTATCTCTTTCTCATTTTATTTGTGTAGCATGGTTTGGTGAGACAATGGTCTACAAGGTTACTCAGATATCTAGATTGATAGTGGCTCTGCCACTATGGTCCTGAAACTTCTGGAATATGGCATTTGACATGAACATGAAAGGAGAAAAGAGGGATGGGAAAGGCTTACCAGTTTTTACCTACCTCCTTCTCAAAAATGATATGTATTATAACTGCTTACTATTTTTTATACATAAGAAATCACATGGTCTCAGACAAATTGCAAAGTTGCCAAGAAAATATAGGGAAGCATTTAGGATGTCTAGTGAGCTCTAATTTTCTTTGCCAGAAGTAACAGTTTAAAAAACAATGAGCATAAATTGATGATTGAGTAAATATAACTGGGATAAATGGGTAGTGGAAAAATAAGGTAGATTCATAACTCAACCATGGAAGATTAATTTCAAATAGATGAAATATCTAAACAGAAACACTAAAACAAAAAAAATGTTGTAAAATATGGATTTTTTAATTTAGAGAATGTCTAAATTAACTTATGACAAAATCTAGAAGCTCAAATTAAGAGATTTCTAAAACCAATGCTATAAGCAAAGTCAAAAGAATAATAGCACACTGATAAAACAAACTAGCATCTCAAAGATAGAAGCTTCTAGCAATCTACAAGAAACAGACCGATAACCTAATAGAAAAATATACAAAGATATGTGCATTGCAGCAAAAATATATTTAAAGTATGTGATATAAAGAGGACAATTTGACAATGTGTATTAAAATAACAGATGCCAACTAATCCATACACTAACCCAGGAATTCCACATCTAAGAATATCCACCACAATTTCTGGACCACATATGAAGCCAAATATTTACAATAGTTCCACTGAAGTGCTGTTTACAAGTAAAAATAATTTGAAATAACGAAAATGTTTACCAGTAGAGACTTGGATAAAATTCAATCCATCCATTTAATGGAATATCATGTGAGTAAAAAATAATAAAGATTTTACGTAATAAGATGAAAATATTTATTTCTAAGATATATTTTAATTGGAAACAAGCAATGTGTTAATATTGTGAAATATTCAAATTTTTCTTAAAAAGCAGGAAGAGATCATCTATAATTGCATTGTCTATAACCATAGGAAAACTTAAAGAAGAATTTGAAAATTGAGAAGATAAAGAACTGTGGTTCAATAAAATCTTTTCACTGTTTATGTTTCTATGTTTTTCAAGCTTATGCTAAATAAATGTAATACCAATTCAAAAATCAAACAAAAAGTAAAAATATCTCATGTGGTATGACCAGATCAAAGTACAATGCTTAAATCAATTACTTTTTCCAGACATCATTCTAGACATATTTCTAAAGCACTGATAGAATTCTAATAGCCTTTACATAAACTTGATCCATAAGGATATTAAAATGAACTGAAACATCCTCTGCTTTTTCCCAATCACTATTATTAGGAATTTACATCTTATTCTTCCTATCAAAATGCTTTTAGCATTTTGTGATACAGTGGATATGGTTTTAAATTGTTGTGCTTTATTTTATTTTTATATATTCAATAATTATCTTTCAAGACTTTTTAATTTTGTTTTCTTTGCCTAAAATATTGTTGTTCCATATTACTTTTCACCATCCTTATTCCAAGCTACTTCTTTAGCATAGAAGCAAAGTAGTTTTTCAGGGCATTGCCAAAAATGAACAACTCAAAATCCATGCCCTCAAAATTCTTAGATTTTTGGGTCTACGAGAATGAATTTTACCAAAACAAACATTCCAAGCAGTGTGGGAAGTGCTGCAAAAGAGACATATATATGGTGCTGTGTGAATTAGTGAAGGTGTTATGGTAAGAAGGGTTGGAGAATTCCTCACGGAGAAGCCAATGCCTTGGTTCTTCCAAAGGGTGAATAGGAATTTTCTGGGTGAAAACCAGAGTTCATTAAATATGAAACAGCATATGCAAATGCACATATGCATGCTATTCCATTCAGCCTGACATTGTTTTAGTGACTAATAAGAAGCACTCTTTTCAAGGTAATTCAGTCAGCTGTGATTTCACCTAGATTTAATGCCATAGAGTCAGGGCATTACTCTCTTTATTTGCTTTATTAAATATCCTCCTCAATTTTAAGCATTTTAGTGACTAGAGAATCACATCTCTTGTGATTCTGTTGAAAAATAATGAGTTACTCTTATTGCTGTTTATTATTATTTTTCTTATTGGTAATAACTTATTTTTCCTTCTTAAGATTTAACATCTTAATCACTATTTTTTTTGTTGTTGATACATGATCTATCCTTTGATCTGTGCACTTGATAATCTTTTCTAGGTTAAGCTGCTTGGTAAACTATGTTTTCAGTTTTTCACATTATAGGAAGACACAACCTCATTTAATTCTTATTAGCTTGTAGTACTTACAGTTTAAAATGCTGTGCCTATCTCTCAAAAGGTTATCAGACTCCATCAGAAGTTTTCTTAGTATCCTAAGATATAATTCCCAAGGATCAAGTGATTTAGAATAATTTAGAACAGTGATGTGCATTTTAAAAATCTCATTTCTTTAAAGCCTCAATTTTCTATTTCAAATATTTGTTTTATATCTACAGGACATTTTCAAATAGATGTATTTATTATTAACACCTCAAATTCCACATATCCAAAATATATTTGTCATGTTCATGTCCTCTTCTCAACATACATTAATACAAGCATCATGTCCCACTTTTCAGTAGTAATTAATTATATCATCATTCTTTTAATAATACAAATATGCAATAATTAGATATTTTTCTTCATTCTTTCTATATTTTTACAAGGAAAATCACAATTATTCTAATTTTAATATAAAGCTAAACAAGCAACTGAATTAAATTTGTTAATATTTTATAAAAAGACGTTGAGACTAATTATTTACTAGAACGGTATAGTAGCAAGTTTTAAATATTCCCAAAAAACAATAAACTAACTCTTGAACTTATAGTAAAGGAATAATCAGGGAAGGATGTAATAGGTAGGAAAGACTAGTTTAATAATGACTTACAATCATTTATTCCTCCCAAACACAACTTAGTAATATTTCCTTTGGCAGTTTTTCTCAGAGAGAATCTGAATGAAGAGGATTCTGATTTCTGTGCCGAATTCCAAGAAGCAGCATTACAAGGAGGCAGAGAATTCTAATATATAGGATGAACACATGTTCTTCTTCTACTTTAGTTAAAGATTCCCGATAATCTAAACATGCCAAGACTGCTTCTCTCAGCCTCCCTCAGAGTAGATGTAGGCAAGTAGCCAAGTTCTAAACAATATTGGCAATTCAGCATAATGGTACTCTCAGCATATAAAAGGTCAAGCTGCAACTTCCATTTTCCTAGTTTTTCATCCTGCTTCTTGGAACATAGGATGACCAATGCTATGCAGCCATCTAGAACAAGACTAAGGGCAAAACTTAGGAATATTGGGACAATGGAGCCTGTTGCTTTGATGATTTTATGGAGCCATTAGTCCAGACCTACACTATCTACCTCTAGGATCTTTTTTTTAAAGAGCGGGAGCAACTGTTACATCACTTAATTCTGTGTTATTTTGGAAAGGTCTGTTATATGCTGCAAACCCTATCTGAACAGATACTGAAGTCATCTAAAAAATGCGTTTTCCTTTAGAAGGCTGATAAATTGGAGGATCAAGTAACTGAATTATCCTTATTTTCAAGACCTGTTTCAAACTCCACCATACATACAAACCATGTTTTTTATTCTCTCTGAATTTTTATGTTACTGTCTGTCATAGTTTCTCAGTTGCTAAACAAATACCATAAAATGGGCTGGCTTAAATAATGAGAATTACTGACTCATTACTGGTTTTGAGCCTAGGGAAAAAAAAAAATTGAGGCCTTGCAGGGTGAGGTTTCTTCCTGAAGGCTGTGGCATGCTGGGGATGGCTTCTGAAGATGTTCGGGTCCTTGGCTTTTTCAACCCGTGGCAATGTGCATGGTGGTGTCTTCTCTTTTCTCTTCAGGTTTCTATTGATTTCCCATAGAATTTCTCTCTCTGGATTTGAATTTCATTCTGTTTATGAACGTCTCCCATTAAAGCCCAACCTGATTCAGTTGGTGACACTTTAAGATACACAATCACAGGAATGGATTAAGATTAAGACATGTTTTTGACTGGATGCATAATTTAACCTACCACACTGGTATTCTATAGCACTAAATGACTCCTCTGTTTGCCTCTTTGTGTGTGTGTGTGTGTGTGTTATTATTGCAGGATCATTGATGTTAAACTAAGGTAAAAAATACAATTTTATAGCTCCTATTTTCTTTATTTAAATATTAGGCACATATTCAATCATATGTGAATGTCCATAAACAATAAGTGTATCATGTAAGTCATGAATTTACGAAACAAACATGCATATCATCATATAGAGCTCCCAGGATTAAGTCCGTTACTTTTATTCTTATTTCTTTATATTTGATGAAACTACCAAGATACTCTCAAACAGGATGTATAATTTGCAAAAGAAAAAAAAGTCCAGTTTAGTTTATATCAGAGGTCATATATTCTAGAAAGAAAAATTATAAAGCATGAACCATTTGATTTTTAATATGTAAAAAGACATAGGAATGAAAGGAAACCAATTTCACACTCCAATTTTACAAGTTTAAATAATATCCAGATGATTTTACATAATTGTACCTGTGTAGAGAGAGACAGGATATGTTTGCAAAACACGGGGAATTGGGAAGCATTGGTTTATCCTTTCTAGCATTGAGTCTCCATTTTTTTCAGTTTGAGGAATCCAGGTTTTGTTGGTTTCCCCCCAATAGTCACTGTGATCATGTGTGTTGGAAGACATTGACTACCATTGATTCTTGAGGTAGACCTTGGTAGGTTTAAACCAAGCAAGACATTCCTTTCAAAAGAAACACTTATTACTCAGTAAAAACAAAAAGGTTTAAAAATCTTCACTAATTATTTTTAAAGTTATTAATTTAAACTTGTGTCACATTTTGCTTGTTCAAAGTTATTACTTCATTCTGAAATATTCCAGCCTGCATTTAGGTGGGTGGGTGGAGAGGAGAAATTTAAGGCAGATTTGAAGATTGACTACAAGCAAACTTTCCATTTGATAGCTGCCCACTGGAAGTATCAATTCTGTAAAAACATCACAATCATTGCAATAGATAAGAAAAATGGGAGAGTCACAAATAATACCCAATACATTTTATATGCATACTTCATGTTCCAATATTAAATTTTATACACTTTTTGTAAAAGCACTTGTGAAGGGGAGCATATATGTCTCAAGTGGTTGGGTGCCTCCCTCCCACATGAGAGGTCCCCGATTCAGTTCCCAGTGCCTCCTAAAGAAGACAAGCAGAAACAATGAGCAGACAGATGACGGAGCCATCGCAAGGGGCAAAAAAAAAAAAAGCACTTGGGAGAAAGACCTTAGGTAGAGAATGCTTTGGTCTAATTAATCTGCCAATTTAAGAAAAGTTTTCCAGTCTACCATCCTTGCTATTTAGAAAAATATTGATGAATCCAGTCATCTTTAATATTGCTTGGAATTTCCCAACAGCTTAACACATTTAACGCAAATTATCCTCAGACAAAATGTCACTACAGGGAATTAATGTGAAAGGTCAAGATCAATAAATGAATAAATTTTGTTGAACAATTCTTTTGGACTGTAAGTTTCTCTTATCTCATTCAAAAGCAACAGGGAGATAGGAAAAATGACATTGCAATATTACTTGATGCTAGAAAACCTCTAAAATGTTTTTATTACAAAATCACTGTAAAAGTTGAGTTGCACATTCACTTATTCTATTCAGAAATAATTTATTGGGTTTGACTTCATTGTATCTTATATATTAGATGGATGTTATCATTTTAAAGAATAAATATTTTGGCATTTATTATCTACAGCATTAGACAACTACATACAAAGGAAAGATGAGTGTTCCTTTGTATTAGGGTATAAATATCTCTCAAAATATTTAAAATAATTTTTCAATTAAAAAATGAAAGGGTTGCTTTGTGTTAACAACTTAACGTTTTATTCAATTCTGTAGTTTAGAAGAAAGAAATACGTAATGTATATTAATCAGTTTTGGCATTAAGGAAAAATGATCATCAAATCAACTCAACAAATGTACGCCGAAGAAAAACGGGGAGTGAGGAAAACCATGTGAGAAGTTTCTGTAGCAGATTTTGCTAGATTGTCCTATAGTAACTAATGACCCTAATATTTTTATGGATTTTTACAACAATTATTTATTCTGGCTCATGTTCTAGATCACATCTTTCACAAGCTGATTCTGGCTCTGCATCTAATCTCCCTCATTTTAGGACTAGCACTCAAGAGAGCTCTCCTATTTAAAACATGTAGCTCTCATGGAAGTGTTAAAGAGAGATCAAGGAACCTTGTAAAGGATTCTTAGAGCTTTAAAAGTTACATAATTCATGGAAGTACATTATTCTTACATGCAAGGTAATAAATAATTTGAAACAATGATCTAATCTCTTTCAATCTGCATTTTCAGTTAAAGCATTTATATCATTCTTTTCAGAATGTAAAATATAATCACCCTTTTCCAAGGAAAACAACTCAACATCCATATCAGGCTAAATATCCAGACTATCATGATAGAGTTCTTTAGCTAGATCTAGAGATGGCACATCTTTTTCTGGAGACCAATGAAACAAAAAGACAAGTTTTATGGGCCAAATACACTCAATATAAAATGATAAGTAAGAAATAACAATGACAATAAACACTGATAATTGGAAAGAGAAAAAAATAAGTCCAAGTTCTCCCTCATGGGAGCATCTCCCCAGCCCACTGTCCTCCATGGCTCTTGACTCTGGCTCTTGAATCTGAAGGATTATCCCTCAATTTCAAATACTCTAGTCTTAGCTACAAGGAGGTGATAGAAAATAGTATTTATAATATGCTGTCCTTGAGGGTTGTGCAGCTTTGTGAACCTAATTCTTACCCTTATAAATTTGGATGTCCAAAGATTATTTTCAAGTTTCAAACAGTCATAGCATTTTAAGTTTACGTGGTTGTCTATTTTGCTGCCATGTGAGGTCTAAAACTAGAGAAACCATAAATTCCTGGATAAGGCCCCATCTCCTGTACACATGCATATAACTAAGCATGATAGCTATCTATATTAGAACCACTCCTGCTACATATCAGCTGTTTCAAAATAACATCTTTTGGATCTTGCAAATCCCACCTTGACTCTGTGCCTTTCAATTTCCTCCCCATAAAACTCCCTGTAACCCATTGGATGTCACAGAGCGATACTCTGAACATCCTGAGGTTCCCCAGGACCAGTTTCCAGGTTTGTAAGTTCCCTAATAAACTCGTATTATTTTGCAATATGGAGAGGCCTGCTTTGGTTTTCGTCTTAATTTCCCATCGAATTTTGGCAGAACCTATTTTGCAGGTTCATGAACAGATACTGGTACAAGTGTTTGAAAACTTGGTCAAAGATTTGTGCTTAAATCCATGCCTGTAATTTCTTATTTGATATGTCTCTTTTAAAAATCTAGATTTAATTGCAGATATTTTTGAAATTATGTGGATGAGAAATTTTCTTACTTGCTTTACCTGATCCACATTTTCCAACTGCATTTGCTGTAAGCTAACATAATCAATTCAGAAACTTTATCAAAGAAAATAATATTTCATTACCATTTGTTATTCAAAGAATTTCTCAATTTTATCTTTTACCGGCTAGAACCATCAGCCATCTAAACCCAGAATTTGTGATTCATTCAATTCTACTTCACCCATGATTTCAAACTTTCAATTATTTTTCCTGATTTCATCTCTTAATTATGATACTTTATAAAATGCAGACAATACCAAATAAGGAATGTTAGAAATATTGTATTTTCATACTTTTTTGCTTAAACTATTCAGTTGTAAGAAGAAATGAACTTGGGAGTCATATGACAGCATGGATGAACCTTGAGGACATTATGTTGAGTGAAATAAGCCAGGCATAAAAGGGCAAATATTGTATGGTCTCATTAATGTGAACTAAACATGAGGAGTAAACTCATGGAGTTAAACCACTGAGTATAGATTACTAGGAGATAGAATGGTGCTTGAGCAAGGGATGCTGATGCTGAATTTATGTAGGATCTTTAATAAGGGGGATTATAAATGTGGGGAAATGGTTAGAGTTGGAAGTTACACATTATAGTGAGTATAATCAACACTGCTGATTTATAAATGTGATTGTGGCTGAAAGGGGTAGTTAAGCGGGATGAACGTCAATTGAAAGATGTTAGAGGATAATCTATGGACTGTGTAATATAGTGATTTTGGTGGTGAATGATGATTGTAGTTCATGCAAATACAAGAATGTTCTTTGTAATAAGGTGTTAAGAATATGAACATACATGGGAAAACATAACTAATATAATGTATAGACTACAGTTAACAGTAATATTGTAATATTTTTATAGCAATGGCAAAGAAGGTGCTTTATCCATGCTAAGGATCAATGATGGGAGTTATAAGGGGTATGGGATTTTTCCTTTTGGAGTAATGAAAACATTCCTAAATGGGTTGACCTAATGACAGCACAATTCTGTGATAAAACTGAGAGTCACTGAGTCTATATTTTGTTTGTATTGTATAAGTCAAGGTACTGTATAACACAACAAACACTGTGGTAAATGATGGACTGTGGTTAACAGTACAAATATGAGAACATTTCGCATGAACTATAACAAATATTCAATACTAATACATGGTGTTAATAATAGGATGGCCTATGGGAAAAAAACATCAGATATAAACTATGGAAAATAAATAGCAGGGGTATTGTGAGAATATTTCTTTCATCATTTGTAACAAATATGTCAAAACAATGTTATGTTGATGGTGGGGTGATGTATTGAAATCCTGTATGGCATATGTGATTGTTTTATTAACTCACAACTTCTCAAACGAAAAAAAAAATCCAAAAATCATTGCCACCTCAGAACCCAAATTTAATTTGGACACTATGGCCAAGATTATAGTCATTTATACTATTTTCTGTTAAAAAGAATGAAGAATCATTAGAGGGTTGTCTGATTACATACCCTGTTCAGGCAAGATTCAAAGTTGTCCTGTGACATCTTGTTATTCCTAATAATATTATTAATAATAATAGTAATAATAATAAGATTCTTTCATACTTTCTAAGGTACTATTAACAGGATGTGAGTGAGGGGCAGCTTAAAGGCCAGCTCCCAATGGCCAAATTGTGATTGTTTTTACATGAAAAAAGAATACCTAATTAGATAATTTGTCAAAAATAAATTGACACTATCATAATTTCAATAAAAATTAAATTATTTACTGTTTCACATATAGTATTATTTTTGTGATAGAAAAAAGTCATGCTTAAAATTTTATGTATTTGTGACATGTCATAGAAAAGCCCTGAGTATTGATATAATTGTTATCAATAGGAGTCTTGATGGGTGGCATTTGGGAGATGGCGCACCTAGAGCAGGCTTCTAAGGAGTGTGAGAGTGATCATTCCATCATAATGTGTTGTATCAGTGGGTGGAGACCCACATAATGAGCAGGAAGGGGTTTGACTCCCATACTCAAGAGGACCAATTTGTTCACAAATAGAGAGGTGGGAGTCTCTCAAGAGCATGGATGGTTTCTAATAGGGTAGGACAAACCAGTGTGTCAAGACCTCAGTGTTGCTGCATGTAACTATGAATCTTGTCATCCAAGGAATGAAGCCAGAGGGTCACCATGGGCCCTGAGGGGAGGGGAGGGAAGAATAGAATAGATGGAATAGGTGATATTTAGGGGGCAATGGAAGTGTTCTACAAGATCTTACAATGATGGACACAGGCCATGTTAAATATCATCAAAATTAATAAAAGTGTATGGTCTAAAATATAAACCATAATGTAAACCATTTACCGTGTTTAGTAGCTATGTTTCACTATTTGTGTATCAGTTATAACAAAGACACCATCCACATATAAAAAGGTATTAATATGGGAAGGAAGAAAAGGGGAAAATGTTGCATATATGAGAGTCCCCTGTATTCTGTATGTGACTTTACTGTGACTAAAACTTCTTTGAAAACAAAATGAAAAATAGTAAGACACAGAAGAAAATGTCACTGTACAGACAGGACATGAGATATTACAGCGGTGAAAGGCAAAATGTCAAAAATTTTTAAAAAATATTTTTCATTATTTTTTAATATCCCAATCTTTTAATTTAATTTAATGTTTAGTTTTTTTTAATTTTTATATATTTATTTCTTATATTTAAATTTATCATTATTATTTCATTTTCCTATTAGTTGTATTTGGCTAATTTAATGGCTTCATTTTTGAAGAGGCTTTGGATCACAGAAGGGTTACAACTGGGGCAGGTGAGGATCATTGGATTGGTGTGGGGTGTCAGTGATGGGGGATGCATGAGAGAAAGTTCACCTGGGCATACATATAAGGTATATAAATACGTTCAAATGTTCACGCGGCATTGTCACAGTGGGTGGAGACTCACACAATAACTGAGAGAATATTGAATTCCCATCCTGGAGACCTATGCCACATTCTCTAAGGGAGCAGCAACAGTCCCCCAAGCATAGGGGCAATGACTGGTGAAGGAGGATGATCCACTGATGGGCCCTTGATATTGACAAATATTCTTATGAGCCTTTGCTCTTGAAATTGAAACTTAACCTATTGTTTTGGGGTGCCTAAGAGTTGCCT
>JAQZBX010003442.1:47624-65448 GCA_029593785.1 Cabassous unicinctus
GATGAGTGAAAAAAAAAAGGAAAAGAAGAATAAATGAAAGTACAAGAAGGGAGGAAAGTGTGGTAGAGAGAGAAGAAGAGGAAGAAAGGGGGTAGAAGAAAAAGAAAAAAGAAAGCAGAAAGGCAAACAAGTGAACACTTTTCATGGATTTTCATTACATTAGATCTTTCAAAAATATAAATTCAAAGTGAAAAGAATTTACATTTTAAATATTCTAGTTACTGACACATTCTCTCAAACAGTTGGTCTCTTTACTGTGTAATTTTACCAGTGTCTGTCTCTTTTCACATAAAGGTGAGTTCACCAAATGCTTCTCACTTCAACACCAATTCAAATCATGTATGTATTTGAATGCCAAGTTCTTTCCACTCCTACAAAACACCTTTGACCAATTCCAGACAACTCCAATCATGTATTTGTTCCTTACTTTTCCCTTTAAGCTTGCTCCAGTTAGTCTGATAGCTTTTGGAAATATAAGTAAATTTGAATATATTCAAACATCCATGATTTAGATAGCCAAATATTTAAGTAAATCAGTTAAAATATAGTGCAAAAGTGATTTTATAGATGTATTGAATGTAAAAAGGAAATCTGTTAGAAAAGTATCTAACTCATAGAGGTGGGTTCAGAGAAAGCTTTCTAAAGGAAACAATATTTATCTGAGGACCAGAGAGTGAACTAATTTACAGACATGACATTATTCAGTGCCTTGGGAAGAGTGCATATCATATAAGGGCTGCATATAAGATTTTATAGAAAGAGAAAATTGATCTAAAAAGAGAAAAATGAGATAAAGCTCTGTATGCTAAGTTGTTTGAACTTAAAACTAAAAGCTTTGAGAAGGCACTAAGAGCTTTTGAGTAGCGGAATGTCCTGATCAAATTTGCTCTTTAGAAAGGTCATTCTAGAATTGGTTTGGAGAATAGATTACACAGGAGTCAGCTCAGAGGTAAGGAAAGTAGTTATGAGACTTTTCCTGATTAATCTGCAGGAAAAGTGGTGAGAGTCTGAATTAAAGCTGTAGGAGTGGGAAGGAAGAAATTGGATTTGTGAAGAACCTGCACTTATTGATATGAAAGAATGCATAAATTAAGAGATATGCTGGCTCCAACATTATAATTTAATAATCTGAGGGAGTGGTGAGTTAGTCAATGAAATAGATAATATCAGAGAAAATATTCATTAGTGGAAATGGCAGGGTCTTATTTGGGACATACTGACTTTTGGATTTCAGTGGGGCAGCCAAACTTCTTAAGAGTAGATGTTTGATTTGTTTTGCTTACTATTGTGTTCCCAGAGCTTAGAATTGCATCTACAGCACAATCATTCCTCAATCAAATTTGCAGAATGATTAATGACAGAATTTTAAATGAATACAAAGCGGAGGCTTGAATTTCAGCTGCCTAAAGATATTGGCCTCATTAGAATAAAAGTATGAGATAAGGCCAGGAGCCTGGATATGGTTTACCAAGAATTGGTTACCTACTGGTAAAGGTAACAGGCCAAGGACAGGTCCTTGAGATTGGTATTCTAAGGTTTTAAGCAACAAAAAATAGAGAGAAAGAAAGGCTGCGGAGGTGGGAGAAAATCCAGGAGATGGAGGTACATAACACAGAAGCTGAAGAAAAAAGATTCTAGAAAGAGAGCCATGTACGGAATAGCTAAAATTTCAATGGTTCCTTATTATCAAGGCAGAAAAGTGTCCTTTCCCTTTGCTAACATGGAAGAAATTCAGGAATTCAAATGTGGCAAGTTTGTAGATTTTCTTTTCTTTCTTTTTGCTTTGTTTTACACAATCCAACATAATAGTCTATAACATATTCTACTTAAGAAATATATACTTGATTTTTTTTTTTTTTTAGTGAAGCCAGTAAAAAGAATTTATTTGGGAAATGGGAGAAAGAACAGAGCTTGCTGAGAAATGGGAGAGAAAGATGGAAATACACACCAACATTTGGTGCAGGCCCCTCTAGGCAGAGAGAGCCATACTTGATTTTAAAAACAATGTTCTAAACTCCAGTAGGACAGAGGCAGTGCCCAAATCTGATTTTTTTGTGGTAACAGAAAGGGCTTTTTTTTTTCCCATTTCCACCTCTTCTGCTTTCAAGTAGTATAAATTTGGATAGCTCTGAATAACATCCCAATTTAATGAAATTGGCTATATAATACCTACTCCTGGGGAAGTTTTAGAGATTAAATGAAGTAAGTTTTTAAAAAAACAGTGCCTGAAACTTCGTAGATATTGAATCTACCTCAATAGGCAGCTCTTTTTATCCACAGGATTTAGAATTGTCTCACTGATACACATTCAGTGAATTAAATAGGAATATAAGTCTATTCTTTCACAGATTCTGATAACAGATATAATATTTTGAAAAGGAGGAGAAGCAAAAGGAGGAAAACAAAAGGCACCAGTTTGTACTATGAACCCTTTAAAATATAGTTGGAATGTTAGCCAGGGCCTCCCCAAAGAATTGATTACCAGAAGGAATGCAAGGCAATCCTGAACATATTTAGAGTACAGCACTAAGCCTTAGATGGGCAGATGAAAGTTCTTTCTCTTTGATCTCCCTTCTTCTTTCCCACCTGTATCCTAGCACAATCTGACAAAATTAACTGCCCCATATTCTTACATCCTCTGGTCAAATTCCAAAAGACAATTCTCACTCTATGGGAAGGCAATGGTGGATCATGACATTCCTCCATGTAAATCCTCTTGTCCTCTCTCATTTCTTCAAAATGTATCTCCTATAAGACAAATATGCAATTATTTTTTGCATATGTGCCTTACAAGGATTTTTTTTTTTTTAAATAAGATCCTGCTTTAACAGGATTAGATGAGAAATAATAGCAGAGACATATGGACAGAGATTACCATTTTGTCATAACAAGAAATTGGAAAATAATAATCTTGTAAAGATCACAAAAATGATTAGAATAATTGAGCCCATACTATGTCAAAAAGGTGAATAAATCCTATTAAAGAGCTAACAAATATAATTATGTAAAACAAACCATGATGACATAGAATGGGCCTCTTACATAATCAATTTCTCCTCTCTAAAGATCTATTCTCTTCTGTTCCTCTTCAATGCAGATTGTGCTTCCTAATCCTCATCTGAGTGTCATTGACTTTTGTTTGGACCCTGGTGTTTGGATGAGATATTCTTAAATTGGACCCCTTGTTTCTACTTAAGAAAAACTCAGTTTCTGTTCATATTATAAATCAAAGATAATTTTAAATAATATTTTTCAATTGCCTTCCTAAAACATTGAACTGTCTAATACATTCTGCTGAAGCCTGGCAGCCCGTTAAATTATAACCCAGGGATGGCTCTCTTTCTATGGATTGCTCATCAGCTGATTTCTGAACTAACACCAGGTGGTCACAACCTATATTCTTCCTTGCGTTCTTTTTGAGCCCTGGGAGGCAATAGGGAATGTTTTATCCTGCTTTCCACGTAATACCATCCTTATTAGGAGACAAATTAATAATGCACTTGGCATTTGGGCAGAAATATGGAAATATGATATCTATTACATAGCACTTTAAAGTTTCTCCTCAGTTTCCCTGTGATAAATGTGTTCCTACTTGGCTATAACACAATATTGAATGTGGGATGCAGAAAAAAAATGATGAATTATTTTTACATAGGCCAGCCCAGAAAAATTTAAAATGAATAATGTGTACAAAAGAACCTAAAAATGTAAAATTGCAGGATATATTTTAGTTATTTATATGCTTTAAAAATGTGTGATTTTTCCTGCTGCTTTAGAAAAAAGCTTTAGAAATGTGACTTTTAACCTGTAACCATACAATGCAAATTTCATCATTTAAACTTGTTATAATAAAACAAAAATAAACTTGGTGTTAATGAATCACCACCCAGAGATGGAAGTAACATGCTGCCAAAATACGGTGCTGTTCCCCTAAGTATTCCAATATTCCAGCATGAAATTTTAACACTGAACATTGATGACTCTTCATTTCTTCCATCTGTTTGTCTGCTGCTTGCTATTTTATCTCATCCTCTTTGTTTACATTTGTTTTCTTGATTATTTAAATTGTGTAGCTAGGTTTTTAATAGTTTACAATTATTTAATTGAAATAAAATCTAATTTCATCTATAATGAAAGTACTAGGTGATGTAAAATCATCTGAGTCTAAACAATGATATCTTGTTGCCAGTCACAGCAATCTGGCACCTGATGATCTCTGCAAGTTGCACATTTAATTAGAGTGAAAACTCATTAAAGTTTTGGAGAATATTAAGATGATGCTATGATTCTAAATAGCTCTGTGACTCCCCTTGAAGAGCAGTTGGCTGAGACTGCTGGCACCTGCCTCAAATGTCTCTATCTCACCCACAAAGTATTCAGAAATGTAGTGGTGCACATAGTCATTTAAAAAAATCCTTTGAAAAAAATGCATATCCAATACTGAGCTTCATTTCAAGCAGCATGTTGTAGAAAAGCAATATGTTAGGTAATGCATATTTTGTTCAGATCCTACATCTGAGGCATAACAGCCTATACTAAAATTTAAACATTGTAAAATATTCTTTGATGTTGTAAGTTAAGAAAGAAATCACTGTCAACCTGTTCAGTATTTCTTATAGAAAGCATCTATCAGATAGCATGAGGAAGTAAAATTATAATTTAATGATTATTATGATTTTAAAGTAGAAAAATCAGCTTAAATATATAAATAAAATTATAAAGGTACATGCAGTAATTAAAGCCATAATTTTTACTTTTAAAATGGCAAAATGAATCACAAGGAAGATCCAAAAACCCATGTGGAACAAATAATAAAATTCTATATTTATTTAAGAGTAACTAGCATCTATGGTTTTAACATCTATCACTTAACTGTCACTATACTGAAATACATTAAGAGAAAAATGGTCAAATATTTACCTAGAAAATAGTATATTAATTGAAAGACAATTTTAGAAAAATAAAAAATAGTAGTTTTTCTACTATCTTATCAATTTGAATATTAACAGTTTGGGATCTTAGGAAGAAAGCTGGGAAAAAAGAAAATATATCCTTCAAACATACTTTTATTTTTTAGAACAGCAATTCAGGGGACAGTTGCTTAATAAGATCACCTCTCATTTGAATATATTTTGATGATTACAATTTTCAGTACGGCAATCACTGACATATCCAAAAAAATATTTAAGATGATGAATGTAAAGCACTTAGACTAGTGATGCCCTCATAATCTCAATATACGGTAATGATTCTTATTGCTATTAAGTAACTTGCTATATCCATTTTTCTCCATAAATTGCAAAATTTACTTGCATCAATTACTAAGTAATAAGTAAGAATGAAATAGCTTTTCCTCATAGAAAATTAATATCGAACTAGGAAATGCCTGCATTAAAGTCTGTCACCTACATAGTATGACTTTAAAAAGTCATTTAGTGGAGCAGGTGTAGCTCAATGGTTGAGAGCATGCTTTGCATGTTTGAAGACCTGGATTCAATCCAGGGTAGCTCCTAAAAAAAAGTCATTTAGCTTTTTATCTTTACATATTTTTCACTGTAAAATATGGATAAAAACAAATTTCAAAAAATTTTCACATAGATTTTGGTAATGAACACTAAGTTTAAAATGGATATGAAATACTTCTTTGAACCATATACTAGTATAAAAGTTTAGAACTCTTATCTGAGTGATCATCATCATTTTTTGTTCTCTGGAATACACACATCACAACTGGTATAGAAAAATATGCATTTATATTATTTCCCATTTTTATATACCTGTCACTTAAAATGTATTATATTTTTTGTTCTTAACATCCTTTATAAGTACATTGTAAGAAAAACAATTTGGCCCCCATTTTATGTATTAAAAAGAGCAAACAACTGATGTTCAGGAATGTTAATCTACACGTCAAATTTCATACTTCAGAATGTTAATCTATATATCCAATTTCATAATTCTAGAAAAACCAGAGTCAGGAAACAAATTCATTAGTCTATCTTCTTCAGAATCTATGAAAATTTCTCAAATCATGCCATCTCCCTAATCATTATTAAAATAATGAGGTGGCGTATTAGTCTGAATGTAACATTTATTTTGAGGAATTATGTTGTGTCTGGTGTGTTCTTGGGTCTTTCTTCAGGGACTAGCATATGATGATAATGCATTATGCTGCTAATGATTGCCCCAGTTGCAAATATTTGGGAAATGCCAGTTTTTGAGAAAATTTCCCTGGAGGCAACTTGAGATCTTCAAAACTCACCTAAATGATAATATATATATATATTTAAACATATCCACAGTTTCATACACTATAGAAGTAGAGCTAGCGAGTTATAGCAGTAAGTCTGCTTACTTTTTTAATTCAGAGAACTCTCATATCCCTGGGAGAAACTGATTGTATGGCATCATGGTGACCATTAAAGAATTTAGCAAGATTCTGGCAATAACTGGAAGAAAGTTCAGTGGCAATTGTAAAGTTCATGATATTGGGAGGATGGCAATGTTTAACTTTACCCAAGCCCTGTGTGTTCTGGAATATGGCTTACTGCAAAGAACCACCCTTCCCTATATGAAATAGTTAAGACTCTTGGATGACACCTTGTTGCCATGACAAGGCCAGACATACACCCTCCAAATTCCCACTCTTTGTCTCAGAAATGATTAGCTGAACTACTCCTCCTTGCTGATCAATTGGAACACATTGCTTTATAACCACACTTTGGTTAAGCTTCTCTCCTTTTTCCAAACTCCTGAACTTTAAGAACACTTCCCAGAAGAATAGGCTGCCTCAGTGTAAAATATTCTCAGATATACTCTCTGATCAACCTTTCCTCCCAATTCCCTACTCACTTCTTTCCTCTCCATAAAAGAAAAGCCCTATTACCAAAATCTTGATATACTTGCAGACCTTATGGTCAGAGCATTCTTCCTATTGCAGTAGTCCCTTCCTTTTATTGCAATAGCCCCTTCCTCCCTTTGCAATAATCCTTTTGCATAAATTGTCTCCTTACCAAGTCTGGTTTTATTTTTAACTTACAAGAGTATTGTGCTTAGATTCTAGATAATAGTTTCCTTAGCCAGAGATGCCCAGTAATCTAAGACATATATTTTTAAAAGGAGTTACACAAAGATAACAAAGGATTTAGAGACTTCTGTAGATTTTTTCTTCTAGACTCCAACAAAGGTACATGTTAATGACCCTATAGGAAGGAGGTATATTTCAAACTCTTAGGCAAAACAAATTAAGTGAAGGTAAAGACAGAAAGAGGCTTGATAATGCAATTTACAGGTTGAACAATCTCCAGTCATAGCTCAATCGGGGCAGGTGAAGGTGAAAAGTTTTGATCTCATTTAGCATAAAAAATAATTGGAATTAATTTGGTAAATCTATACATCACATTAACCTTCCCACAAGGCACAAAGAGGAGTATTCCATGATGATTTATCTTAAAATGGAGCAAATGGAAGAATAAGTCACTCAACATTTTGTATGGTAAACACTGAATATGAAAGAAATCTAGCTTCACAAGAATTATGAGAAAAAAATAAACAGAAAAACTGAACTGAAAATATTTGAAGAAAAAATATCATCATTACCTTTCAAATTACAAATACACCTATAATACTGTTTAGGAACATGGTACAGAAAATGAAATTACAAAACTACAAAGGTTTGCTAAGTATTATAAGACATAGCTTCTAAGAAACTGAAGGCTCCTCTAAGGAGATAAGTGGACGAAAAAAGAAAACAGACTGAAATAAAAAGAATGTAGAAAAGTCAAAATTGTAAAAGTAACATTAAAATTCATATTAATAGTAGCGAAACTCTCTATATAATCAGATATATGGAAGATAAAGGTAATTACACTCTCCTTAGCATACTTACATTCATATAAACATCCATCTATATATACACCACACACACACACACACATACATATGTATCCTTTCAATGAGTCTGAAAAATAGGTACCATCCCCATTTTACTTCAAAGTGTTGCTTCTAAAAGCAACAAAATCCTTAATTGGTTATGCTCTAAATATACTAATTTATTTAATCTCCCCAGGAGCCATAAAAGTTAAGTATTGTTATTTTTCTCAAATAGTATAAATAAGAAAACTGAGGTCGAGAAAAGTTAAATGAGTTTATTAAATTATTTACATCACATATGATTCATAACAGGTTAGAAATATTAATATTTAAAGAGTACTGATTAATTGGTGTGAAAATTCTAACAAATAGAAAAAACTGACAAATTAATTTAAAATAGAAACTATATAAAAAGCCAGTAAACACTGAAACTACGTCTTGGTTAGTGAAAATGGTATGCAAACTCAATATTAAATACCATGTTAGCTATACAGATATTAATTGAAAAACATAATATGCAGCCTCTGTGTTGTCTAAGTGAAATAAATAATCTACCCTACTAATCAGTATATATGCAGGCATAATTTATAGAGTGAAAATTAGCCAAATGTATCAAGAGTATTAAATAGTTTCATAGCCTTTGAACCAGTTATTTTACTTCTAAAAATGTAAACTGTGACAGCAATCAAAATCAGGTAATTTTTAATTTCCTAGGAGCTCAAACAATGTCATGAAACGGGCCTAAACAATGGGAATTGATTTGCTCACAGTTTTGAGGCTGAGAAAATGTCCAAATGAAGGCATCATCAAAGCAATGCTTTCTTCCTGAAGATCAGCTGTCAGCAATCCTTGGCTCCTCTGACACACGACAAGGCACATGGCAGCACCTGCTGGTTTCTCACTTCTCTTCCAAGTTTCCTTGCTTTTGCCTTCTTTTTCTGTGGCTTTTTTCTGTCTGAATTTCATCCCACTCATAAAAGATTCTAGTAATTGGATTAGTCCTATCCTGATTGAGGTGGGACACACCTTAACTGAGGTGACTTCATCAAAAGGTCCTTCTTACAATGGGTTTACACTCAAGAGAATGGATTAAATTTAGGAACATATTTTTCTTAGGTACATACAGTTTCACACCACCACAGTATAAAGGTTAATATAGAACTGATGGGAAGATACAGCTCCAAACCACCACAGTATAAAGGTTAATATAAAACTGATGGGAAGATGACGTCAGAGTAGGTAGGCAGGTCTCAACTCTCTCACAAAAACAACAGAGGAAGGGCAAAAAGTTATTCGAGGGGGCTGCTTTGGGGATCTTCAGACCAGGAGAGTTCTGTGTATCATCCAGGAAGGAGAAGACAGAGAGACAAAGAGGCCAAACGAAAACCATGAGTAACTTGCCCCTGTGGCTGGGAACAGCACATAACCCTCACCTTCAGGCTAACAGTCTTCATAAAACCCCTGGATCACTGCATCTAACTGAGGGGGAAAAACAGGTCCTCCTCCCTGGGAGGGAAAGAAGTGTGGCAGAGGGCAGAGAGTGGCTTCTCCTCGGTGAGTTTGGTAAGCTGAGACCACTTTGAAACTTGGCTATAGCCAGCCCAGCAAGTGGAGGTTGAAGGAAACACATACATGGGGGAATTGAAGGGCAAATAGGGGTGGTACTACCACCCAGCAAACTCAGAGAGAAAGAAGTGTAAGGGGCAGGGGAAATAGGATGCGTGGAACAGAGAAAAGGAAAAAAAAAAGGAAAAACCCACCTTCCTCTGAAGCAGCCCCAGAAGAAGGGGGAGGGGAGGATCTAATCAGACAGGCTGTCATACCCACCCAGCTGAGAAGAGAAAGGAATTAGTTCAGTGAGGGGATGGTGACAGGCACTGAACAGCCCAGGAGAGAGGGAAGCCCAGGAGAGAGGAGATATAGCCAGAAAACTGTTAAAAGCTTGACTTACCTGACGGGAAAGAGGACAGGGAGAACCACATAACCTTTCAGAAGCCTACCTAACCTGTGGAGTGGGTGTACCATGGTGGAGGAATTCCTGCCTCACATACACTTGTTCACTGGTTCAATCACTGGTACCTCCTAAGAGAAGGGATCCAGAGAGTGATCCAGTGGGTTGTCAGGCACCTTGTGACAGGAAACTTTTATATTGAGATTTTTTAATCTCTTTTATATTTTTTATTATTTTTATTTCATTTTTTTATTCTTTATTTTATTCTCTACAAAATGGCAAATTACCTGTGTAGGGGAGGCTGCAGGGTGATTATTTGATGAGCTTTGGCAACCTGAGATGGTTTCTAGGGGGAAACTGTTTTTCCTGGGTTGTTTTTTGTCTTTTGATTTTTCTATATTTGTTTCCTTTTATGCTTTTCCATCTTTATCTCTTTAATTTCTTTTAAATTTATTTTCTTTCTTTCTTTTTTCCCTATTCTATTGCTTTTTTTCATTCCATGTCCTCTTGTTTGGTCTTCTTTTTTTCCTTTACTTTTTCTCTTCATTTATTTTATTCTATTTTGTATTGTTTCATTTTTTAAATTCTTACTCCTTTGTATTTTTTATGATTTTTCACCTATATTTCTTATTTTTTTACTGGCTTTTTATTGTTCTTCTTCTATTTTTTATTATTACTATTATTCTTTTTCTCTTCTTCTCTCTTTCCTTTTCTATAGTCTTAATATTTTTTCAAGGGAACATGGACAACTACAAGGATATAGAATAAGTGGAACCAAGTATCAAAGAGGAACCTTTACACAAAACAAAAAAAATAAAACCCTGGATTAGAAAGAGAAGCTAACCATGTGAATAAGCCTATCAAGATAAACAGATGCCTAGACACCAACAAAAAATTACAAGTCATACTAAGAAACAGGAAGACATGGCCCAGTCTAAAGAACAAACTAAAAAACAAGAGGAGATGCAGAATATAGAAAAACTAATAAGAGATGTCCAAACAAATATCATGAATCAACTTAATGAAGTGAATTAAGAGATAAAGGATATTAGAAGAGACTGCGGGAATATGCAAAAGAAATTGTAAACAGACATAAAAATATAAGAGATCTGATGGGGATGAATGGCACAATGCAAGTACTCAAAAATATGCTGGAAACACTTAACAGCAGATTTGAATAAGCAGAGGAAAGAATTAGTGATGTTGAGTATAGTACATCCGAAATCACACAGATAGTAGAACAGATAGATAAAAAGACAGAAAAAAATCAGCATGGACTCAGGGAATTGAATGACAACACAAAACACAAAAACATATGCATTATAGGCATCCCAAAGGGAAAAGAGAAGGAAAAGGGGCAGAAGGAGTGTTGGAGGAAATAATAGCTGAAAATTTCCCAACATTTTTGAGGAACATGGATGTACATGTCCAGGAAGCACAGTGCACTCTAAACAGTATAAATACTAACAGGCCTACCCCAAGACGTATATTTATCAAATAATCAAATACTCAAGACAAAGAAAAAATACTGAAAGCAAGTGAAAAGTGATGCATCACATACAGGGGAAGCTCGATAAGATTAAATGCTGATTTCTCATCTGAAACTATGTAGGCAAAAGGCCAGTGGTAAGACACAGTTAAGGTGCTAAAAGAAAAAACTGCCAGTCAAGAATTCCGTATCCAGGGAAGCAAATGTGGCTCAAACGATTGAGCTTCCGCCTACCACATGGGAGGTCCCAGTTTCAGTGCCCAGTGCCTCCTAAAGAAGATGAACAAGACAGCAAGCTAACATGACAGGCAGGTGTGCCTAGCTAATGCAACAAGAAAACACAACAGGAGAAATAAGAAAAACACAATGAGATAAACAACAAAGCAGGGAGCCGAGGTGGCTCAGGCTATTAAGCACCTCTCTCCCACATTGGAGGTCCCAGGCTCGGTTCCCAGTGCCTCCTGAAAAGACCACCACACAACAAGCAGACAGAGCAAATGGAAGCAAGAATATGAGGAGAAATAAATAAATAAATAAAATCTTAAAATAAAAAAAAAAAAGAATTCTGTATACAACCAAGCTGGCAATCAAAAATGAGAGAAAGTTAAAAAATATTCACAGATAAATAGAAATTAAGAGAGTTTGTCAACAAGAAAACTGCCCTTCAAGAAATGCTAAAGGGAGTTCTGCAGGTTGAAAGGATAAACAAACAAACAAACAAGCAAAAAACAGAAGAGAGAGGGCTGGAGGAGAGTGTAAAGAGGAAAATTATTATTGGGAATAATTAAAAAAGACAAAAAGAGAAATAAAAACAAATTATGACATACATAAAGCTAAAGAAAAAAATCGCTAATATAAGTACTGCTTTTACAATAATAACATTGCATGTTAATGGATTAAATTCTCCAATCAAAAAACACAGATTGGCAAATGGATATGGGAATATGACCCATCTGTCTGGGTCTATCTGTCTGAAACTCAACTTAGATCCAAGGACACAAGAAGGTTGCAAGTAAATGGTTAGAACATGATTTTCCATGCAAACAATAACCAAGAAAGGCACAAGTAGCTATACTAATATCAGAAAAAATAGACATTAAATTCAAAAGTATTATAAGAAACAAAGAAAGACACTGTATATTGATCAAAGGGGTAATGTATCAAGAAGAAAGAACAATCGTAAACATTTATACACCTAACCAGGGTGCCCCAAAATACATGAGGCAAACACTGGAAAAACTAAGTGAAGAATTAGATGCCTCTACAATCACAGCGGGAGTCTTTAATACACCATTATCACCATTAGAAAGAATATCTTGACAGAGGGTCAGTAAAGAAACAGAGACCTTGCATAACACATTAGGTGATCTAGATCTAAGAGACATATTCAGAACATTACTCCCAAATACACAAGATATAATACTTTTGGGTATACATTACACCCAAATACACAAACACATTCTTCTCAAGTGCACATGGATTATTTTCCAGGATAGACCACATGCTAGTTCACAGAACAACTCTCAATGAATTCAGAAAGATTGAAATTATACAAAGTAAATTCTTGACCACAATGGAATGAAGCCAGAAATTAATAAGGGGCAGAGAACCAGAATAGGCACAAAGATATGGAAGTTCAACAACACACTCTTAGACAATCAGTGTATCAAGAAGGCAACCACAAAAGAAATCATTAACTACCTTGGAACTAATGAAAATGAGAATACAACATATCAAAATCTGTGGGAGGCAGCAAAGCAGTGCTGAGAGGGAAATTTATTGCCACAAGTGCTTATATTTAAAAAAGGAGAAAACCCTAAAATCAAAGACCTAACTGCACACCTAGAGGAACTAGAAAAAGAACAAAAAACTAATGCCAAAGCAAGTAGAAAGAAGGAAATAACAAAGATTAGAGAAGAACTAAATGAAAATGAGAATAAAGAAGTCACTAGAAAAAATTGACAAAACCAAAAGAAGGTTCTTTGAGAAGATTAATAAAATTGACAAATCCTTAGCTAGATTAACAAAGAAAAAAAGAGAGAAGATGCAAATACATAAAATAAAAGGGGAGGTATATTACTACTGATCCCACGGAAATAAAATATATTATAAGAGGATTCTTTGAAAAATTGTATGCCAACAAGATGGATAACTTTGATGAAATGGAGAAATTTCTAGAAACAAACAAGCAGCCTACATTGACAAGAGAAGAAATTGATGAACTCAACAGACCAATCACAAATAATGAGATTGAATTAGTCATCGAAACCTCCCAACTAAGAAGAACCCAGGAACAGATAGCTTCACAGATAAATTCTACCAATCATACCAGAAAGAACTAACACCAATCCTGCTTAAACTCTTCCAAAAAATAGAAGTGGAGGAAACATTGCCTAACTCATTCTTTGATGCCAACATTACCCTAATACCAAAGTCACAGAAAGACACCACACAAAAAGAAAACTACAGGTAAAATTCTCTAATGAACATGGATGTTAAAATTTCAACAAAATGCTTGCTAATCTTATTCAACATTACATCAAACGACTTATACACTATGACAAGTGGGTTTTATCCCTGGTATCTAAGGATGGTAAAACATAAGAAAATTAATCAATGTAATACACTATATTAATAGACTGAAAGAACAATATTACATGATCATCTTTATTGATGCCAAAAAGCGGTTGACAAAATACAGCATCCTTTCTTGATAAAAACTCTTCAAAAGATATGAATAAGAGGAAACTTCCTAAACATGAGAAAGGGTATCTATGAAAAATCCACAGCTAGCATCATAGCTAATGGTGAAATGCTAGAGGTTTTCCCTCTAATATCTGGAACAAGAAAAGGATGTCCACTGTCACTACTTTTATTCAGTAATGTATTAAAATTATTTGCTTTAGCACTTAGGCAAGAAAAAGAAATTAAAAGGCATCCAAATTGGAAAAGAAGTAGTAAAAATTTCACCATTTGCAGATGACATGATACTATACATAGAAAGCCCTGAAAAATCTATAATTAAGCTTCTAGAGCTGATAAACAAATTTAGTAAGTGGCAGGATGTAAGATCAACACATAAAAATCAGTAGCATTTCTGTAAACCAATAATGAGTAATCTGAGGAGGAATACAAGAAATAATTCCATTTATAAAAGCAACTATAAGAATCAAATACCTAGGAACAAACTTAACTAATGATGTAAAGGACTCGTACACAAAACTACACAACATTGTTAAAAGAAATCAAATAAGACCTAATTAAAAGGAAGAATATTCCACATTCATGGATTGGAAGACTAAACATCATTAAGATATTTTTCCTACCCAAAATGTTTTACAGATTTAATGCAATACTAATAAAATTTACAACAGCATTTTTTACTGAATTGAAAATGCTAATTATGAAATCTGTTTGGAAGTGCAAGGGGTCCCAAATAGCCAAAAATATATTGAAAAAGATAAACAATATTGGAAGAATCAGGCTACCTGACTTAAAGCATAGTACAATGCTACAGTGGTCAAAACTGCATGGTCTTGGCACAAGGAAAGACATATTGACAATGGAACCAAACTGAGAGTTCTGATATACATCCTCACATATATGGTCAACTGATATTCAACAAGGCCACCAAGTTCATCCGGACCTATAGGCAGGGCAGACAACCCCTAGAATTTGGAACCCTGTTAGTGGACCTTACCTTGGAATATATGATAACCTACCCCCCTCACTATATCAAGTTGAACTCATTTATAATTTTCCTACATATGGTTATTATGCCCCTTTTATTTGAACCTATAATTAGCACTCTACCCATTAAATATGTGTCCCAGAGATTTATATCTTCTGGCTGTTCATCTGCCATTTGAGCCCTGAATCTTAGCAGAGTTGTACCCACACCTACTCTCCAGTGCGTTGGACTAATCCAGTACAACTAACATTCAGTAACAATGTCAATCCCAAAAAACAGAGAGTATCTACAACTACAAACAAGATAGTTCCATCCATCTGCCCCATGGGATCTAAGCCCCTTTCAACCAGAAGCAGAGTCACCATCCCAAAATCTTCAAGACTGAGGAATGAACAAACATAAGGAGGAAATGTAACTATAGACTAAAGAAGAATTGTTTTATTATTATTCTAGTAATGGAAGAACTTGCAACTTGATATAAAGGCAGTGGTCACTAGAGGTTCTGAGGGGAGGGAGAGGGACAAATAACTGTAACATGAGAAATTTTAGGGACATTGGATGTTCTGCATGACATGGCAGTGACGGTTACAAGCCATTATACATTTTGTCAAACCTATAAAATTGTGCAGTGCAAAATGTAAACCATAATGTGAACTGTAGACTGTGGTTAATAACAATATTTCAATATGTGTTCATCAATTGTAACAAATGTACTACACTAATGAAAGATGTTGTTAATGGGGGAAAGTGTGGGAGGGGAAGGCAGTGGGGTATATGGGAATCTCTTATATTTTTGATGTAATGTTTATGTAATCTAAAGTTTCTTAAATAATATAAAATAAAATAATTACTATAAATTGTTATGTATTCAATACAATGATACACATGAAGTTATTAAAATAGACTTTGATAGCATAAAATAATGCAAACACTTTAATTATATTATAAAATATATATCATGATTTTAGAAAATAACCATGATATTACATCATATAAAATATGTGAAGCCATAATATGTTGTGATATAATTTATTGTGATTGTTTTTATTTGTGTTTATAGAAAACTATATGGAAATGAAACATATCAATATTATTATAGTAGATACTTTGGATGGTGAAATCATTAGCATCAATTCATTTTTCATACCTTCTCAGTGATTTACAAGTTTTCTTTCATTACTCTGTTTTTCCAAATAGATTATTATCTATTTCACTTAGACAACATAAAGCCTGCATATCACATATTTTGATTAAAACTTGTATAGGCTAACATGGTATTTAATACATTTATTAATACAAGAAATAAAAAACAAACAAATACACAGTATACAGAAACAAGTTGGCATAAGACATTACTGTGGAATGTAAGAAATCAATGGGATAACTTCTAAAGTCTTGCCTCAGATAAAGTTTGTATGTCAAAAACATACATGGCAGGCCAATCTCAATTTTAAATATTAGGAAAAATAAAAGCTATTCTCATTTATAAAACAGTTTCCATTCTAAAAGATGGATTCCTGCTTTTATGGGGATGTTGCCTGAAAATTATGATTATTGAAAGCAAATAAAGACCATACAAGAAAAAAAAAAATACCACAAGGATGCAAAGAAAATAAAAGCAAAAGAGTTTAAGGATAAACGGACACTCACACAAGAAGACACAGGGAACAGAGAGAACTTTGTCATTTTTTTGATCCTGCCATGTGACAGCAAGGAGAAGTCTCCAACAGCTAAAACCCCAGGGAGCGATGGACCATTTGCCTGATAGCTTACAGCTGACCTTGGGAAGAGAGTCAAGACTGATATAGGAACCCTGAAAGACAAGCCTTATGCCAGGCTGCAGCTGAGATCAGGAAGAAGCTGGGCCTTGGAGCCTCAAGAGGAAAAGAGGAAGCCCAGTGGGGAAGGCTGAAACCTCGCAGTGATCGCCTGCCACCTTGCTTCGACATGTGGCAGCTGCCTTTGATGATTGGATGAGACTTCTCTCACTGCTGAAGGCAATCTCCTCAGCTGATGGTAGATATAATCGGCTATAGAGGCAATCAACTTACTGAAGATTCAAGTCCATGAAATTTCCTCATATTAACAATCAGGCCAGTGCTTGCTTGACCAAACAACTGGACACAATAACCTGACCAAGTTGATACATGAACTTAACCATCACAGAAGTGATGGAGGAGGGGCCAGCAAGGACACTATGAGATAATACAATTTTTAAGTTGCCTATTTCTTGATTTGGTGGTTGCCTATTATTGCAACACTTTAGCTGTTTTCCGGAGCTTTGAGAAAGACAGTTCTGCCAGCTGTTGGTGTTTAAAGGTTCTGTGGGTGGTCGGATCCATTAGTGTCTTATTCTGCCATTTTGATTTTACCCAATTTAACCATTTTTAAGTGTATAATTCAGTGGCATAAATTATATTCACAATGTTGTGCAACCATTATCACCATCCATTACCAATACGTTTTCATCACCCCAAATAGAAACTCTCCATCGCTTAAGCAATAATTTCCTATTCCCCCCTTCTCCCAGCCCTTCGTAATCTAATGTACTTTCTGTCTCTATGAAATTGCCTTTTCAAGATATTTCATGTAAGTGGACTCATATAACATTTGTCCTTTATGTCCCCAATCAAAAGATACAGGCTGATAGAATGGATAAAAAAACATAAGCCATCCATATGCTGCTTACAAGAAACTCACCTCAGACCCAGGGATACAAACCGGCTGAAAGTAAAAGGTTGGAAAAAGATACTCCATGCGAATAGTAACCAGAAAAGAGCAGGGGTAGCTATACTAATATCGGACAAAACAGACTTTAAAT